>JAKSZP010008651.1:0-33151 GCA_022478985.1 Massospora cicadina | reverse complement strand
GGCTGTACAGTGGTGGTATCATTTGTGATCCCACCATAGTTTAATAAAAACTGGTCTGTTTCTGCTCTTGCAGCTTCAGTTTGGGATCAGGTTGTACGGGTCGATGCACCAGTTGGCAACTGAGGGTTCTGTGATTTGGGGTGAGTTTGAGTGAATTATGAAGCGTCGGAGGTGCATTCAGTGGACTTTACCACCATTATTAGTTAGATTCGTTAGGCTAAATATCTGGGTGATTGTAATATTCAAAAATTGAAATTTAGCGGTGTAAGAAAAGTTATTAGTTATGTTCTTCTAATTAAGCTGATGGTAGGATTCTAGATAGCACTAGGACTCCTTTTTGGGCTGTTCATGATCAAGTGCTATTGTGCTAATTATGAGCAAAAACATACAACATTTATTATAGAGCAGAAGTCTGATTGTGATAATTTAAGGCGTCTTATTGCTGTTATTAGCTCATAGATATATATAGCAAACTTATATATTTCTCTAAGCGAATTTTTTGGTAGTTAATTAAATTTTAATGCACGGTTAATTAGCCCTAAATTGCCAGGCTGATGTTGAAATAATAGCCCATAATTGATAGTGTTTAAAAATTATATTGTCAGGTTAATTGGCCCATATTTGATAGTTTTAAGGTGTATGTTTGAGTCAAACAATAGAATTTGATAGTCATAAAGAAATCTGGAGATATTTTTAACTCATAACTCTTAGTAAAGGTCTCCACCACACTGTGGCAAGTCAAGAACTGCTACTACAAGACAGAAGACCATCATGCCCATCCTTCCCCCAGAAGAACTTCAAATTGTATACTGTTTATACAGACTATTATCTCCACACCCAAGATTTTCACATGCCTTATTTATTCTCAATTCTGTTTAAAAAACTTTGAGCTCCATCATGAAAAGCTACTGAGTGCATAATCGGCTCAAATTGATTTTTTACTAGAACCTCAAGGATTTATCCAATCACTTCAAGTTTATGAATATGCCACCATAATATGGAACATGCAAAACTAATATCTCCAAGCGGTCTTTGACACTAAAAATGGACAACTCCACATTTGCTCAACCTTAATAAAGTACAGCTTAAGATGGCTACTAAGGTCTGTATCACTTTATCAGCCCTACTAGATTGGTGAAAGCTGAAGTGTGGCTAGGGCTTACAAATCTCCCTCCCTTTCTTAACAGCTACTCCTTTCCTTACCCCATCTCTGACTCTTAGAAGCCCTAAATTAAACAAATATACTTTGATGACACCTAACTAAGTTTAGGACCATCAATTACTAATTTTTTAATTATGCTGATGGTCAAATATTACAGATGACCCAAAACAGAATTATGCGTTTCATAGTTTGCTGTTAAAAGTTATCCATGGGAATGGCATTTATACTTAAATGCAGTTTTTACATTACTACTTTATGATACTCAGCACTTTTTATATAATTTTTACAGTAGTGCACATGATATTAAAGAGATGTTTTTATGAATTATGTTTATTTATTGCTTAGTCAATTTAGATCATTATCACAAAGCATAATTTTAATCTTAGATGTAAAACTTAGACGAATTAAAATTTATTGTAATGAGAAAGTGATTGTCTAATATACTATCGGATTTTATTAATTTTAACATAAGTACTAAAATTATAAATGGTAATTTCTTTATAGACTAAAGAAAAATGATTACGGTTATTACCTGTGCGGGATAATCATACTTTATTTAATTTTAAATACTTTATGTAAATTAAACTTGTTTGATTCATGATTGATGGTAAGATACTTCACTATTTAATACTTTATAATTCTGTTATTTTCTTTTATTAAAGTAAATTAAGAAAGATTAATCTGGATAGTTCATAAAACCCTACTTATAAATCAGATATCTCTAGTATCTTAAGCCACACATTTTATCTATAGAACACATAATGATATTCTTTTTTATATAATTTAGATTCTACGCTATAATTCAGAGTCATTATATTATTTTATTATTTAAGCTAAATCTTTTTATATAACTTAGGCTATCCAACCAAGGGATGGAAAATCCTGAGCTCCAAGGAGCAAAAATATACTAGACTATAATTTAACAAACAGAAAGAGATGAGCTTTTCACTTAAAACAAATCAATAGAAAAAAATAAAATGATCCAGCCATGTTGGATTTGGTAAACTGCTATGCGTCTATGGTGGGAGTGAGTGGGAATTGGGAGGCTCATCATCTTCCTAAGTGTCATACAATGTACAGCAGAGCACTGAGAGCATGGGCATGGGTGCATTCTAGAAATTGGGGTCAGATAGCAGAGTGGCTCTTACAGCTCAAATATAGCTATGAGGAGGGTGGCGATATATTCAGATAGGGCTTCTCAGTCCCAAGGTGAACTTTAGGTAAAGTGGTGAAGGTGCCAATGTTGTTGCTGGTAATGCAGGTCTTGGGGTCAGATTTAGCAACCATCACACTTTTTGTATTGCTTTGGTGGCAACTTGGTGGAATTGGAGGAATTCTTTTTATGAACTTGATCCATGGGGGAAGGACAGGAATGGGTATCCTCTTAGCCAAAAACTACAACTGATTTCACTACAGCCTTTTGGAGGGGGCGACAATCAGGGGAGGCAACAGCCTCTTTGGTGAGTTGGTGGTCACTTTGGACTTTATGGGCATTGGAGCATAGTGCATAGTGCCAAGTTGGAAATTGAGCTGCATAATCTACATTTAGGTATATTCATCGCCTGGGGCCTCAACTGAGTCAGGGATGGGATTTCCCAAATTATCAACTTCCTCCAAATAATCCCAGGATTTTGGTTGAAAATGATAGGTTGATTGGCATATGTGCGGACTTGGTTGGGGGTTGGGTGGGTTTTTAGTCTACTGTGGCCCATGCTGGCTCCTGGTTAGTTGGAGTGGGAGTGGGGGTTTGGCATGTAGGTTCCCTATTGGCTGAATCAGTGGCAGATGCATCTACCATTTTGGGTGAAGGGGGAGGGAGGAATGTTCCCCATTAAAAAAGTTTTTATGCTGACAATGGTAGCATATTGGGGAGTCAAACGTGTGAACACCAGCTCAGGCTATGGTGGGGCATCACTTCTTTGAGTAGTCTAGGTCAAAAAAAATGAGGCAGATATGCGCCCTTTGTCTACTCTGGTCCTGAAAGGTTGGTTGGGGCAGAGGGGATAATGGTGTGAGGGAGAATCAAAATGGCGCTTTCATTTGATATTCAGCATATAGTTGCAAAGGCGCGAGGGCCCGCAAGTTATTTGCTCCATTGGGAACCAAAAATTTTAGAATGGGGTTAGCGCCATATACTGACAACCCAGCTATTAATTTAGTGTATAAAGTCTCAGGGGGAGGTGAGTGGGGAGGCCTGCAGATTTGAACAACAAGAGTGATGTCATTGGTTACTTTTCTCTCTCGTTGCAATCACTTTTGCAACCTATTCAATTCAAGTCTGAATCTAGTTTATAAATCTCACAGAGGAGATTAGTCTGCGCCCATGTCAGGGAGCAGTTGGGCAAGTAAGGTAAGAGGCACAGGTGGTAGGCCCACGACCTCCAATGTGTGAAAACGCCCCAGAGAAACTGGCAGAATAAAAAAATAAAAAACTGGAGGTCACTATTTCCCCAGAAATCCTCACTTGGCAAGCGCGATGCAACCAGTACATCAACACGCTGCACTCCCAACCACTCTTGTCGGTGAAATATGGAGTCTGGGTGTTTTTGGACATCCAACAAACAGCGTTATGGGAAAAATTTTGTGGGGATGTGCACACTTTTTCCTGACTGTGGTGTATGTCGCACCTCACTCCATGTCACATGGTTGGCTGGACCTCGGTTTTGAAAACAAGGAGGCAGCAGACAAAGCTTCTGTGGTGCATGTAGTGATTGAACTCCCTGAAGGGCAATGGGTTATCAAAACCAAATGTACAAGATGGACAAAATCCAACCAAATTTTCCTCATGTTTGACTTTTTGCCTACTATGGTAAAACGTGCCATTTTGGAGCAGCACCTGAAAGATGGTCTCACCATATATGGAGAAATACAATCCTTTGAGATGCAATGCTTTACGCTGATGCCACACCTGTGCACCGGCAAAGCCATTGCAGTTCTGACTCCAACTGAGGAGATTGCGAAGGATCTAACCCAGATCCCACACTCCACATATATCAATATCAAAGGGCATACCACCCACCCTTTCTGGGTAACCGTAGCCAGTGCACCCCCCATCTGCACCCACTGTGACGCGTTCAGCCATAAGGCACATGCATGCCCCACCAATGAGGGCATCACATTCCAAGAGCACCCCTTGGCGGCCATGGCCAGCGGAGAGGCGCACTATGAACCAACTGCAAGCACCAAAGAGGCTTTCCCATGGGGAGCACAAGGCTGCTACCTACTAGTAAAGCCTATCTTCCCTCAAGAGCAGAAGAAGGCCAAACAGGCCTGCAGGGCCGCGGCCAAGGAAGCAGCCAAAGTCACCTCCGCTATCCCACACTCACAATGCCAGAAGGACATCAAAACCTTTGTGGTGGAAGCAACTTGGGAATCCCTCAACCAATCAGTTTGGGAAGCCCATGCCAATTTGGGCCACCCAATCTGAGTATCCGATGGGTGACTCAATCTCACTTGAACTTGCAACCAAGCTGCAGTTGAAACTGACTTGGTTTCCAACCTACCTGAAAAAAAATTTTGACCCAAATGTTGGTGCACTGAACTCATCCACACCGCAAAAAATTCGTCCAACGTCAGGGAAATAAAAGTGAAGGCAAAAGCCAACACGAATCTTACTGCTTAAATTAACAAAACTACTGATAGCATTGTTGCAAACACCCATGCTGCCGTGAAGGCCCATGGGGATCTAGAGGAGGCTAGTGGGCCTGGGTGCCCACCCCACACACCTAAGGTGTGATGGGGGAAACCTTCACTTTAGGGACGTTAAATATTGCCAGACTCAAGGCCTCGCCATCCTGGGCTAGGAAACTGAGTTTTTTACAAAAAAATTCACCCATGGACATCCTGGCCATCCAGGAGTCCCACTGTCTATGAGGTTCCAAGGAAGCTTGAAAAACCATGCTCCTCCCTTCCCTAGCCTTCTGGTCAGAGCAGTGTGGGGTTCTAGTTTGGAAAAACAATTTTTCTAAATTTTTATTGTCAGAATCCTTCTTCAATGGCTGAGTCCTCATTGTCACTTTCTCGTGGGCTGATGTGGCACATGCTATTGTCAACATCTAAGCCCCAACCTGTGCATGAGAGCGTTGGGAATTTTTCTCATTGGTCAAATCTCTTCCATTACCCCCTGACCCTTTCATAGTCAGTGACATGAACTGTTGGCTAAACTCACCCATGGACCATTGGGCCTCCTCCTCCCACGCCCCCCAGGGTCATGTAGAACTTTGCGTTCTAAAGGCCACCCTTGGGTTAATAGATGCGCTGCTGTGGCAAGCCCTACTGCTTGAAAACATGATGCGCCCCATGTCCACAACGGCCAATTAAGGTCCATGACCTGCATCGACCTTATCCTCATGCTGGCGAAACTTCAATCTCACATTTCCCACTTCCAAACAACAAAAACAAATTCTCCGACCACCAGCTGGTCTCAATACCCTACCACTTACCTGTCACAGTGGCTAAGGCCCCACATTGGTGAAAACTCTGCCCCCCCAAACTTGCGTCGCCAGGATTTTCCACTTGGGTGGAATCAGCAACTTTGGCAAAAGAGTTTGTTACACCGTTTTGCATGGACCTAATTTCCATATGGTCAGCCTTCAAAGAGAATAACATCCGCCACTCTTACCACCTCTCCTCCTGATGCTCACGAGCTACATTGGCTATCATTTCACATGCTCTGGCAGAGTTGGCACACCTGGAATCCAACATCCCAGCCACAGGCTACAGCCCTGCATGGGGCATGAAGTGGGCAGAAGCAGCTGCCCACCTCAACGTGCTCGAAAGGCAACATAAATATCAGGTTTGTGTTCAGTACAGGGCTAAATGCATTACAGAGGGTGACAAGTGCACCACATATTTTTTTAAACAAATTCTTTGCACTGCGCCAGAGCATGGCCTGCACACAGGTGTAAAGATTGGATGATTCTGTCATGGATACACCAGCCAAAGTGGCAATCAAAATACAAAAGTATTACTCTGAGTTATACCAATCTGATCCAATTCAGCCAGCTGAAGTGGCAAAATTTTTTGACTGAACCCACATCTGCACCATTTTCTGATACCCAGAATTAATGAATTTGATTACTCCAAATGAACTCTGGACAGCCATCCGCGGTGCACCAAATCAGAAATGCCCAGGCCTAGATGGCATTCCATATGAATTTATAAAAAGTACTTCAAATATATATCCCCACTGCTGCTTGCCTCCCCTTAACCAGAGCCTTCTGGAAATGCACCTTCTACCAGGAGGACAAGAGTCTTCACCATCACACTCTTCAAGAAAGGGGACAAGCTAGACTTAGCTAACTGGTGCCCCAATTCTTTAAATAACACAGATACAAAAATTTTAACTAAAATAATGGCTAACCATTTAGGGTTTGTAGCATCTGCCACCATCTCCCCAGAACAATTTTGTTTCATATCCAGGTCAATTTGGGACAATGTGCACTCTGTGGCTAATGCATGCCAGTCCACAGTATTGGTGATCTTTGTTATACACCAGAGACTCAGGCTTTGACTTGAAGTTACTTATTTAGAGTCTTAAAAGGATAAAACAATAATGTGAATATCAGCTCACAAGAAAAAAGGATCAATTTATTATAAAAAAGTCTTAATATTTATAGGATTTGTAGTTTTTCTTTTTTGTTTAGATTGTTTCATCTGACAGGAGACTGAATCTCTTCTGATATTAGAGTCGAGCTAGGCTTGATCAGATGGAATAGATTTGATATGATTTTTATCACTTACAGATTCATTGGAGATCATCGCTAATAATTCAGAAGAGGTTTCATTGATGGGAAGACTAGTTGAAATCCCAACACCTTCCCCCCTGAGATTCGGTTGTGGGGAAGGATGAGATTGTAAATATCTGAGATGAATATGATTTATAACTATACCAGTGTCATTATGAACTATAGAGTACTCTAGACCTTTTCTAAATATTACCCTATAAGGTCCAGACCAATTAGTTTCTAATTTTTTGGTTCTTCCGCCATGACGGGAATGATAATATAAAACATAATCACCAATCTGATACTCAGGTAGAATTAGCTTATTTTGATCGCTCTTAAGGGTTTCTTTTTTGTAGTATTTTCGATGGATTCCATAGCCTGGGCTTGCAAACGTATAATTTCATCAGCTAAATTATGCATGACTAAATCAGCATTTTCAGGAATATTATCATCAAGAATAGCTTGTACACTAACAGGAACAAATGGATCTCTTCTATAGATACACTTAAATGGAGATTTTTTTATAATTCTATGGTAGCTAATATGATAGGCCATTAATGCACTAGGCAAATAGACGTTCCACCTTGAAGGGTCAGTTGAAGCCATTTTTCTCAAAATTGCTACTAAGGTTCCATTAACTCGCTCAATGGCTCCATTAGTTGAAGGATTGTAGGGAACTACAAACTTTTGGGTGGAGTTAAACAATTTAGATAATTCCTGTACGAGTTGAGAAGTAAAATTCATCCCATTATCTGACATAAGGATTTTGGGACACCCATGTTGGGTGATAATTTGATGATAGAGGAACATAGCAGTGATTTTAGCTGTAGGAGAGACAACGGAAATGGCTTTGACCCATTTAGTTAAATGGTCAATAGCCATAATAATATATCGATGCCCATGCTGCCCCTTTGGTAATGGTCCAACAACATCGATACTTATGACCTCAAAAGCCTTAGTAGGTGAAATTACTTGGTGTTGATAAGTAGGATTGGATGGACTATGACTTTTACAAATGAGACAGGAGTCTAAAGTTTCTTTGATTGTATCAGTCATATTATTCCAATAGTAACAAGATTTTAACCACTCTTGAGTTTTCTTTAGACCCCCATGGCCAATTTGAATATGTCCTTCCATAGCAGTATCGGATCAAGATTTGGGGTGAAAAAATAGTAACCATTTTGAATTTACTTTTTTATATAATAATCTATCATTGATCATAGTATCTTTAGTAATTAATTTGAGGTACTTTTGGTCTTCTTCAGGCTCTTTTTCCCATAATTCAGGTCGACCAATTAGTTCATAAACTCTTTCTTCTTTCTTTGTATCTAAAGTTAGCACAGGTAACTGAGATAACCTATCGGCATTTTGATGTTTGGAACCAGATCAATGTATAATTGAAAAATCATAATTTTGTAATCGGAGAGCCCATCGAGCTAGCCTACTGTCGGGATCCTTCATATTTTGTAACCATCGCAATGAGGAATGGTCAGTGATAACCAAAAAATGATTCCCATATAGAAATAGCGAAAATGCTTTATGGCTAATATTACAGCCAGACACTCCCATTCTGTTACACTATAATTCCGTTCAGCTTTTGAGAGGGTTCTGCTATAAAATGCCACCGGATGGTCAATTTGATCTTCATCATATTGTGATAAGATTGCACCTATGGCAACGTTACTAGCATCAGTATGTAATACAAAAGGTTTATCAAATTGAGGATGTATCAAGACAGGCAAATTATTTAAAGCTTTTCGGAGAGAGTTGAAAGATTGATCTTGAGCAGAACCCCACTCAAAAGGTACTCCTTTTTGTAATAAATAAAATAATGGTTTGGCCAAATCAGCAAATTTAGGTATAAATTGCCAGTAGTAACCCACCATTCCTAGAAAAACTTGAATATCTCATAAAGACTTTGGATGAGAAATGTTTTTGATGGCCTCAATTTTATCAGGAAGAGTTTGAATCCCTTTTGAGGAAACCTTATGACATAAAAAATACATTTCATTCTGGAAAAATGAACATTTTGAAGGTTTAAGTTTAAGCAAGGAATTTTGAATCCGTTTAAAAACCTCTCATAAATGATTTAAATGCTCCAAAAAAGTTCTCAAGAACACTGTAATATTATCTAAATATACCAGAATGCAAGTCATTTTAAATCGTGGAATATTCCATTCATTGCCCTCTGGAAAGTTGCAGGAGCATTACTTAACCCTTGGGGCATTTGGGTTGGCTCATATAACCCTTTTCTTGAGATCAGCGCACATTTAGCTCGGTCTTCTGGAGCCAACTCGATTTGCCAATAACCGCTAGCTAAATCCATAGCGGAAAAATATGTGGAACCTGCAAGCAACTGAAGAGAGTCATCAATTCTGGGAAGGGGATAACTGTCACGACAAGTTACAGCATTTAATCTTCTATAATCTATTACAACTCAATGGGATCCATCTTTCTTTCTCACCAGAAGCAGAGGTGAAGCCCAAGGACTTTTGATGGTTTTAAAAGCCCTGCTTCCAACAGTTGATTTAACTCTTTGGTAACTTGGGCCTCTTTGACCTTTGATTTATGATAGAGTTTAGCTCGTATTAGAGGATGATTTCCAGTTTCGACGGTATGGGTTATTCCACTCATCTTACCAAAATCATATGTATGCTTTGCAAAATATGAATATACTCTTCTAATAGTCGATGAACCAATTCTTCTTGATCTTTGGTTAAGTGATTTCTAATTTTTGGTTCCAAAGTAAGAATATCGACATTAGGCTCTAAAAAAAATTCTTGCATGTTCCCAAACATCTTAATATCATATATTTGGGTTAGAGGCAACAGTTTAATATAAGCAATAGGAATTTTTTGATCCACAGTCTTTGGCTTATCAGTAAGATTCGTAAGTAAAACCGGTAAAGCTCCCAAATAAGCATAATCTAATACCCCGGGACATGGTAAAATTTCCTTAACCGAAGGGTTTGAAACACCTTAATCTGCAATAGATGACCTTTTGGAATGGAGAAATGTAGAAAAGTGTCGATAATAATCTGGGATTTTGGAGGTATGACAACTGAATTTGGAGAAAAAATGGGCATACCTTCATCAATATCAGCTGTCTTCATTGGTAAATTAATTTGAGGTCCTTCAACATAGTATTGGATAGTATAAGACCTCTTTTCTCCTTCCAGCAGACAAATGCGACGCTTAGTATTTTGGATCATAGATTTTTCAGACAATAGTAAAGGCACTCTATAGCCTAAAAGAGATAAACTTGATTCAGGAAAATTGACGATCCCATTGAATTCTTTTAAAAACTGGGTTCCCAACAATATATCATAATTTAAATTGTCTAAAACAATGGCAGGTACTGTAAAAGTTAACTTCCCAATTTTCAATGGTAGCGATGAGAAGGCCCCAATAGATCGAGTGCTTTGAGGCCCTGCAGTACCATATTCTTCATGATGCAATAAGTCCGGGGTGAGTTTGATTTGTTTTGCAAGTTTAGATGAGACCACATTCACTGGGGATCCAGTGTTAATAATGGCCTTAAATTTGATTTGATTTACTCAAAGCTCAATCTGAGTGATTAAACTTCCAAACTGAGAAGGTAATGTCAATAAGGAGGACATAACATAAGAGGATTGTTCATCTTTAATAGATTCTTCAGGTAAAGCAGATTGTTCCATTTGATTTATACCAGTCATTACCAAGATGATAAATTTTGGTTTTTTTTCTCATCAGCTTTTTCTTTAAACAATGATCCTCAGAGTAAAAGAACTGATGACAATAGTTACATTGCATGGGCTTAGCATTTTCAGAGACTGCGTATACTTTAGGTCAGACTGGCTTTGGGATTTCAGAAATTTGAACCCTTTCAGATAGTTGCAAGGGTAGTTCCAGCAAGGCTCTTTGATGTCCAAAATGCTTCGAAAATTCTTCGTCAAAATAATAAGATATACCTGTATTTGAATTCTTGAAGAGAATGCAGATACAATGGCTGTATTTGTGTCATCCAAGTTTAACCTACCACAGGCAACTAAAGTTTGCACTTCCCAATAAGTCAATGGACAAACTCTTTAATGGTCTCATTTCTCAACGGTTGGATTCCCATGAAAACCTGTTTTTGGGTAGACAGAGTTTGTTCACTCCCAAATTCTTTTAATAAGGCTTCTTTAACTTGGATCCAAGTAATGCATTTCATCAGATGTGGTACCATTATATCTTGGGCCAAGTGATTAAGGAATTGGGTAAATAATTCATTTTTGAACATCTGAGGCTTTGCTGAGAGCTTTCTCATATAAATAAAGGAAGGAAATTATGCTCCCTTCTCCAGGGGAGTACTTGTCCTTGAATACAGGTTTAAAACTCATCTGAGCATTAGATAATAACACATCTACACCGGGTTGTTCCGGTTGAGTAGAAATATAAGAACTTGTCCCTGAACTTTGGGATGATGAAAATTGTCTTTGCATTTTGACAAAGTTAGAGCATACTTTGGTGATCTGATTGTTCATTTCAACGCGATCAATTTTAGTTTCCAATTTTCGAGTTAACTCAATGATTTGTTCTTGTTGGGTTTGATATTGAAGCTCCAAAGACTCAAGTTTAGCCTGAAGGACTGTACCTTGAGATTCAAGCGTCTGTATCAGAGAATCGATATCTTTAGCCCATTTTCCCAAATTATTCGATTCTTCAGATAAAGAATATAAAGACAAAAGTGGGTCAATAAGACTTCCGTCAGGTAACAAATTATATTCTCTAGCCACATTATAGAACTGAGCCCTTAGATGTTCAATCATTTCAGTAAGAAATCAAAATCTTGAGTTAAAGTTATCTTCAATAGGGAAATTAGATCCCAATGAGTTTGGGGGACCAGGTGGTCCTGGAGGTCCTTGGGTGCCAATAGGTCCAGGAGGACCCATAATCCCCAGGGTTTGCTCAACTTTACTAATTTGTATTTGGAATTCAGAATGGATTTGTTCTAATTTTGAGAGTGAATTCTTAATTTCATCTTTGACTGACTGGATTTGAGCGGTTACAAGGTTAAGTTTATCTTTCCAGTCTGCGTTATTTTCTTGAAATCGTTCCATTAACTGAGTATTAAGAAAGCTGGATATCCCATAATCTAACTGAGCAACCTGCTGTTGTACTTTGTTAATAAGTTTATGATTAACTATAATAGCTTCACAGTTATCGCGACTAAACTTGGAAGCAGAATTGTAAAATTCAGAGACATAATTATGAAGGGATTGTAATCCTTCCAATAAATTAAATACCCCTTGATGATGTAATCCCAATATTTGTAATAGATGGTACATAGCGGGATGCACAAACTGCCTTAAATATCGTTCAGTACTGATTCTAACATCATTAACAGGCAACTGAGAGGTTTGGTATAAGTCCCTCATAGTAGAAGGTACAGCACTGGCTCGAATTTGACTAGAATGACTTCCAGGGAAATATACTCCATCTAGGAGTTGTTGAATAGTTTCCTGTAAGGCATTGGGTTGCATTTGAAAATTCAAAATAGAACTTAAATTAGGGACATTTAGTTCCAGATGAGCTCGGAATTCCAACATAGCTGGGGTCACTGGAATTTCAGTCTGGGTAATATAGACCCATTGAATAATACTGCTCATCTCATTATCTTGAAAATCTTTGGGCATATAGGGAGACTCCATTTTTGTGATAGACGTTTTCACAGTAACGTAACTCAGAGGGCCCCTGTAGTGAGCACGACTTATTGGCAATCTTTGTTATACACTGGAGACTCAGGTTTTAACTCAAAGTTACTTATTTGGAGTCTTAAAAGGATAAAACAATAACATGAATATCAGCTTGCAAGAAAAAAGGATCGAATTATTATTAAAAAGTCTTAATAGTTATAGGATTTGTAGTTTGCCTTTTTTGTTTAGATTGTTTCATCCGATGGGAGACTGAATCTCTTCTGATATTAGAGTCAAAATAGACTTGATCAGATGGAATAGATTTGATATGCTTTTTATCACTTACAGATTCATTGGAGATCATCGCTGATTGATTCAGAAGAGGTTTCATTGATGGGAAGACCAGTTGAAATCCCAACACATAGCCTCTGGGGCACTCATATTTTTGGACCAACAGAAGGCCTATGATAGAGTAAACTGGGAATACCTCAGGGCCTGACTCCATCAATTCTGCTTACCCCCTCGCTTCATAAACTGGGTAATGCTGATCATGGAATCTGCAACAATGGTGATGCGTGGCCCTGGCTTCCTAATGGAAGTAGTCCGCCCTCAAAGGAGCCTATGACAAGGGGACCCCCTTAGCCTACTCTTATACAACTTCAGCCTTGACCCACTACTTCAAAACGTGAATGCCCACCTCACTGGGGTCCATGTACCAGGACAAGCCCCAGTCAAGATGATGGCATTTGCAGATGACTGTGTAGGTGGGATGTCTAATGATAAAGATGCATGCGCACTGGAAGCTCACATCCAGGAATGTTCCTGGGTAAGTAATGCTGCACTGAATGCTTCCAAAACCAAAACCATCCTCCTTGGTCGTATCAAGCATGCTGGGCCCCAGCAACCAGTGCCCAGCCCGGCCCATCTGCTCGCACATGTGCTCGCCCTCACTGCTCACCCCACACCACCCCACTAGAGCTCCCCTTCATGCCACGCCCTACCATAGGGCCTGTCTGCCATCTGGGCATGTGGGTGGAGGCAGGCGGGTATGCCTCAGCAGTAATGGAAAGTCATATTCTGGACAATGTGGTGAAGTGCATCACCTCCCTCAGAGCCCACCCTACCTCCCTTACTGGCAGGATTGTTTTAGCCAACTCTATGCTCCTCTTTAAAGTTTGGTTTGGAACCCACGCCATCGCCTTCTCCCCAGATTTTTCAAATCCATGTATGCCCTTCTGCAAGGATGGCTTTGGTCAGGCCGCTCACCACCAGTATGTCTTGAGATCATGTTTGGCCCTCATCATCATGGTGGCATGGGCCTGCTTGACTTCAAAGCCCATGCTGCTAAGATCCTGTGCACCTGGATTGTGGCTGTCACCGCCCCTACGCTCCCCTCCCAACACTGGTCCCACGCAGCCTGCTCCAACTTCTCCCGCGCCTTGGGCCTTAACAATCCATCAAACCCTCACTCCTTGATTAAGTATCTGGCTTACTACCCATCGGCCACAGGTCCTCACGGTACTAAAACCCACTAAAAACAAATCCTCCTCTCCATGCGGAGCGCTGAGTGGAGAATTCATATTAGTGGATACATAGCCCGGAGAGGCCGCCCCTCTCCTCAGTTCACACAAGAGGTACAGGGGTTACCCATTTAAGATGGCGTGATCCCCACACGGCCCCATGTCCTATCCAGGGTGGACTACCTGGACATGATGGACATCCCTAACTCCATTGAGACCCAGAAGACTATTTGGAAATATGCACATCACCCTCTGTTGCAGCCTCAAATCCATTCCCATGTGTGGCGCTGCCTGAGGCGGGTGTACCAAACGGCTGAGCGCTCTAATGTTTACACTCATCCTGCATCATGTGTGGCCAGTATGGAACGCTGTTCCACTGCCTGGAGAAGTGTCCTACCTCTAAAGTGATATGGCGCGCAGTCCAACGTCTGCTTGGCCAGGATCAAACACATCCCTTCAGTCTGTCAAGAGAAATGTTTGATCTATCCATGGTTTCCCCTCTTCCACCCTCCCTCCATGCTCTGGTGGTTACAATTGCCATGTGGACTATCCACACGATTGTCTTGGATGCCATCGCAGGCTCCACCCCCACCCTCCCAGAAGCTGTCCACAGATTCTGGTCCCATTTTGGGGGCCACTTCCAGGCGTGGATATTTGGGTACCTCCCACCGCATCGCCATCAGCTGGTCTCCTCCTGGTTCCCAGTTTGGTTCATCAAATCAGACCCTTTCCTTCACACGCGTTCAATTGTGGCTACGGCCCATTCACACGTTCCCTCCCCCTCCCCATAAGTGGCGTTCCCGCTTGCAACAAGAGATATCATTGCTTCTCTGGGGTACCTTCCCTGTTACTAGGTTTCATTTCTTTTGGGTCAAAATTTGGAAGTGTCCGTCCCCTGGTTGGCCTTCCTCGCAATAAATTGATTAAGAGTGGTGTCATCAGGCAACCAGGTGCGGATTGTTCAGATGGGGGTTCCCTGGATTACCGGGGGAATGTTGTCTGCAATTGCAGCTTCAGCTTCACAGGAGAAGCCAAGGTCAATGTACCCTTTGTAGGGGTGGAAGTCAATAAAGCCAGAAGGCTGCATACGCACCTGGGCTAATTCTATGATTTGTTTATAATTGTAGGGAAACAAGTTGCCATATTCACCTAGAGGCCAAATCACATCTTGCTTTGGGGAGCACAATGGGGCTACAAGGCACCACTTGGGAAAGTGGAAGGTGGAGATGAGATCCTTGGATCATATTGACCCATAGCATTGGGGGGGCTGGTTAATCTAGTTTAAAAGCGTTTTTCCACTGTATGGAAGATGCTAGGGGGTTTTGCCACTATACCCTTTTGAGCAGCGGGCAGTAGGGCTTATGATATTGAGGTTTTGCTGTGTGTCAGTTTTTTGGAGTTGTTCTGTTGATTTTTAGATTTGCTAAAAAGAGATATCAAGCAGAAAAAAATTGACTCCCCAATTTATCATTTTATTAAAAATGTTTTATTTAAACTAAATTTTATATAGGATATTATTAACATCTGTGGTTCCTCAGATACTAGTCCCACAAATATTAACTGCAAAGGTTCTTTTTTATGTGCACTATCTGCGTTAATTGATGTTTGTATAGATATTTAATTGATAATAGTTGTTGGATTCCTGGCTGTTACAATGCTTGTGGTGCATTTGGCACAAAATAAACAATTTAGCAGTTGCAGAAGTGTCAAAATTAACAGCTGCTTTTAAATATTTGGGGATTTAACACCACTTGTGAAATACAATATAAAACCTGAATACTAGGAATATAGGGTGTTGGGATTTCGCTGAATTCTCTTGTCCTCAGAGATTCTAATCCATCAATTCCCCCAGCTCCACCAGAAGGAGAGCTTAATTTATCTCAATCTATCAATGTTAATAAAAACGATCAGCCCATCTCAATCGATTGATTGAAGATTTGATCACACAGAGATTAGTTAGCACTGATAGATTATGAACGAAATCAAAACCTATAAATATCCCATCATTTCGATAATAAAGAATTAGGTTAATTTATAACCTGTATTTTTACTTAAATTTATTACTTTTTGGAGAATCCATTTAAAGTAACTTTGAGAGAAAACCTGCCCCATTGGAAGTGTAATTCAAAACTTCCAAAGTGGTGCTCACTACAGGCGACTCTGGGTTATGCACCATGAACACATCTATCACTATTATGGATTCTTAGTTTTCGCCTGAAGAAGCTCAAGACCATGAGAAAGGCAGTATACTATGATGGGTCCGTTCATATAGATCTGAAATCCCAAGGGTACCGTCCACTTTGGAAATTCCATGCCAATTTGGAGTTTTATAATCCTAATATCAGTTTTACAGCGAATTTTCAAATCCTCCTGAGGTTTTACAAAATATTGTTAATCAAATGCTTGAGGGAACCTTAATTCCTGGAATCCGTTCCACCCAATCTCATTCTAATGCTGTACCCTCTATCTTGAGAGAAGTGTTGCAAACCTTCAAAATGCTAGGAAGTAGCAATAAGCAATACTTACATCAGCTATTACACCCTACCCTATACCATCTATTACCAGTTGTGGTAATACATCACCAAGTGATGCTCAATTTACTAGAAGAACTTCAGTCCTTGAATAATTATGTTAATGAGATTTTCATATCTGCCTCTGAATTTAGCAGAGATAATTGAGATGCCACCATAAATAATCAAACCTTTTTTAAACGAATTACATCAACAGCTTATTCAGCTAAAATATGGGATGCCCTTATTTGTTGAATTACAGTTTCCACAACGAGTCCAAGAAATCCAGCAAGAATGGAAAATGGGAATTTCTCAACCTTTGAGCAGAGTCAATCAATGGAAGAAGAAATCAGAAAATGTCTTTCTCAATTGGAGAAATTGTACTTGTGAATTTAATCCCAAGTCATTGAAGTAGAGAAAACTTCTAGCACTATGGGTCCTCTGGGGGTTGAAGGTCCCCGTGGTCAGCCTGGGGGCGTAGGTCCACGTGGGCCTCCTAGTGTTGATGGCCCCCAAGGATTCCCCAGTGTTGAAGGGCCCCCGTGGACCACCCGATGCTGATGGACCTAGGGGGCCCCTGGGCACTGATGGGTATTCAGGATCTCTTCAACAAGTCAACTCTCTATTGAGCATGATGAACCGCTTATGTGACCAATTTTACAAAGTGGCCAAGGAATGTAACTTAACCCCTGAGGGGGTAACGATTGATCCCATCCTGTCACTTCAGTCTCTCTCTAATGAACTGAGTAGTCTGGGTAAATGGGCGAAGGACACTGAAATTCTGTTTCAGGCCTACGAATCAAAAGGTGAGATGCTCCAAGCCAAAAATTGATACCTTGGAACTTAAGTACAATGCTCAGGAGGAGAAAATTTATGGACTATCTCGTCAGTTGGATGAAAAAGTGGGGCATGTTGAATTGAATCGATGGATTGGCGAAATTGTACTGAGACTGTTGGCCCATATCCTCCATTTTCTTCTCAAGTTTCTGATTCCAACTCTTATATTTCTAATCAATCTGAACATCCTGTAGTTCTTTTCTAACGCAAAATTCTCCAATGAGTTATAAGCCAGTATTTAATGCGAGTACTATCCTGGGAAGGCACCATTATCTCGTTCCTCTATCTATAAGAGAAGGCTCTGAGTGAGGCAACTGATCAACAGAAAATGAAAAATTGGCTAATTATCTCAAATTGATTGGCCCAAAATATCATGGTACCCCACTTAATGACTTGCACTACTTGGTCTCAAATCAAGAGAGTGTTAATTAAAGAATTTGGAAATAAGAAAACCGTATCCTCTCAAAAATAGGCTTTTATGTGGATACAACCCCTCCAGAATGAATCAATCAAAGATTTTGCACATCAGTTCTATTTGGAAGCTCAAACTTTGATGGCCTGAGGTCATTTAAATTTGGATGATGCAATTACTGCCGTTATTTCTGCTTTTACTTCCAGGACTCAGTTGGAAGTATACCTTCTTAGCGTAAAGAAAAATTTCAGAAGTATATTTGACATCAAGGAGGCTTGTTAGAATTGCCCCCTCAATTTTTAATAAAACCCCAAGTTTATGATTTTCCAAGACCTAGTCGCCCTAGAGTTTACGCTGTGCCTGAGAATACTAAAGAAATTCAGTGTAACTACTGTCACCAATATCTCCATACTGAGGACCATTGTTTCAAGAAAGAAGCGGATGAGAAAAAGAAAAGGGATAAAACCAATAAGATTCTTCATCTTGATAATGATATGAGTGTCCAACAAGAACTTAAAAGCTCTGTTGAGTATAATAAAGATGAAAATACTTCTTATTCCTTGCCCTCATTTTTGGCGTTATCCTCTCAGTTTGGAAGCATCATCACCCATATTGCCTTCTGAGTTAATCAAGTCAAGGATAAAGCTATCATTGATATGTGATCTCTGGTGAATGTTTTCTCATCAAAATTTATCAAAAGGAGCAAGTTAACGCCTGATATTTCCCAATTTTGAAGTTTTGGCACTGCAGGACCTCAGAGTACTTGGTCAATGGGAGCTTTTTCGTCTTTCCCACTAAAAATTGGGAAGCTAACTTTTACCATCCCTGCTATTGTCCTTGATAACTTGAGTTATGACCTACTATTGGGAACTCAATTTTTTCAGGAATTTAATGGAATTATTAATTACCCTGACTCATTGCTATCTCTCATGGGGTATAGAGTTCCCTTCTTTTTGTCTGAAAATGCTCATACATGACGTCAGTTATGTCTGTTGGAGGGACCTAAAAGGTCTTATTCTATTCAATACCATGTTGGCGACCCTCAGGAAAAATACCCCTACATTGGCAGATATCAAAGAGGGGATGCATATTTTAGCCCCTAGCAATCTAATTATTCCTTAAAATTTGCAGGTAATTGTTAATACTTCTTTAAATTTAATAATTCTCAAAGGACATTTATTACAAGTTCAGGCCATTTTCATCCTTTCTGTTAAAGAGATCTTGCCATGTCCTGGAATATTGGATTACGCTTAGTCAGATCATTATCTGTTTTATTAGCGAACCTTACCAATGAACCCAAGATGGTGGATCAACAACACCCCAATTTCTTATGTCAAGTTATTACCCATATCTCAAATATATGATGTTAAACCTTTTGGAAGCCTAAAAGACTTTGGGTTGAGAAATTATCAGGAAATTCTTAACGTGGGGTCTTCTATTGGAAAACACCCCACTAGCGACCAAGAGAAACAAGTGCTTCAGTTGTTAGAAGAATACTCTGACATCTTTGCTAAGCATACTTATGACTTTGGTAAGATGAAAGGAGTAATACACTTCTATGAAACTGGCAATCACTTTCCTATTTGTGCCAAGCCCTATCATAAGTCTAAAGTGGGAAAAGTCCAAGTTACCAAAGAAATGCCTCAAACATTGGAGACTGGATTATTAAGACCCTCCAATAGTCCTTGGACATCTCCGTTGCTGTTGATAAAGAAAAAGGATGGTTCTCACCGAGTGGTTATGAATCACCATAGACTGAACACTATTACTTGATGAGACAGTTATCCTTGACTTAGGATCAATGATTCCCTTCGGTTGTTGGCTGGATCAGGCTATTTTTTGGCCATGGACTTAGCCGGTGAATACTGGCAAATTGAGTTTTCCCCAGCTGACTGAGCTAAATATGCTTTAATATCCAGTAAAGGTTTATTTGAACCAACTCAGATGCCTCAAGGATTAAGCATTGCCCCAGCCACTTCTCAAAGGGCTATGGATGGTATGTTATGGGACTTAAAGCTTGTGTCCTGGTAAATCTTGATGATATTACCATATTTTCCAAAACCTTTACCAAACATTAGGGCCATCTAAAAGAAATTTTAAGATGAATTTGAAGCTCCTTCTTAAAACTCAAACCCTCTAAATGTTCATTCTTTCAAATGAAATGGAGTTTTTAGGACATCAAGTATCAGCCAGATGAATTTGACCCCTCTCAGATAAAGCTCAAGCTATCTATCAAATGTCTCCTCCTACCATATTGCAGGATATTCAAGTCTTTCTCAGTATGACTGGGTATTATTGGCAATTTATACCCAACTTTGCTGATATGGCTGAACCTTTATTTCATCTGTTACAAAAAGGAGTGCTCTTTGAGTAGAGAGCAGCTCAGGAACAGTCATTTAATTCTTTGCAAACTGCCTTGACTAAGGAACCTGTTTTATATTCATCCTCAGTTTAATAAGCCTTTCTTCCTGCATACTGATGCAATCAATGTCGCTATTGGGGCTATCTTATCCCAATTTGATGAGGAGCAGAAGGATCATACCGTCGCAATTTATAGCAAAACTTTGTCCAAAGCTAAGCGAAATTACAGTGTAACTAAGCGGTAGTGTTTAGCCATAATTCAAGCAATAATGCACTTCCGTCCCTTATTATATGGTAACCATTTTACTGTTATTACCAACCATTCCTCTTTAAGATAGTTGCAGAAAATGAAGGATCCTGATGAGAGATTAGCTCGTTGTGCCTTAAGATTGCAAAATATGATTTTTCCATTGTTCATAGTACAGGTGCTCAACATCTCAATGCTGATGATTTGTCTTGACTGCCTATTTTGACTTTGGAAGTGGAGAAGGAAGAATGCTTATATAACCTTATTGGGCGGCCCAAGTTGTGGGATTTAGATTCTGAAGAAGATTGAGCCTATTTAAAATCTATAACTAAAGATACTATGATTTGGGAGGGATCTTTAAATAAGAAGGTCAAAACCAAGTGGTTACCCTTTTTACACCCAAGCTCAAGATTTCAGGTTGTCATGGAAGGACATGAGCTAGTAGGCCACAGTGGGTTGAAGAAAACGCAATAATTTGAGAACCTGATATTATTCAGATAACATGACTGAGTTTATCTGAGAGACCCTTAACTCATGTTTTATTTGTAAAAATTATGGAATTACCAACCCATCTTATCAACATCAAGTTATCCCCCCTACTAAAACGTTTGAAGTGGTAAGCATTGATGTGGTAGGTCCTTTTCCCCAGGGGATTACATGGCCACCAGTATATTATTATGGCTGTTGACCATTTAACAAAATGGGTTGAGGCCATATCATTGCCACCCCCTCTGCTAAAACTACAACTCTATTCCTATACCAACACATAATCTCTCAACATAAATGTCCCAAGGTTTTTATGTCAGATAATGGGACTAACTTTACCTCGCAACTTGTACAAGAGTTATCTAAGTTATTAAACTCTGCCCAACAATTTTTTTGTTCCATATAATCCTCCACAAATGGGTCCATTGAACAAGTCACTGAAACTCTAGTTTCAACTTTAAGAAAGATGGCTTCTACTGATCCATTCGGTGAAATTTTTTGCCTAGTGCCTTATTTGTATATCAGATAGGCTATCATCAATTTATTGAGATGTGACCTTTCAAGTGCCTATATGGGCGAGACCTTTCAGTCCCTTCTAGTGTCTAAGCCATACTTGAAGAAAGCATACCAGAAAATTTTGAACTAAATTTTAGAAATCTGGCAGATGAGTTTATTTGTCTTCAAGCGCAAGCTATGAAATCAATTGAAGTAACCACTCAAAGAGAGACTCAAAGAACCAATCAACATAAACCCGCCTTACCTGAATACCAAAAAGGAGATTATGTCATGTATTACCACTCTTGGCTTGGTAAACAAACTGAAAAGTTAGGAACTAACTGGTCTGGTCCTTATTAAGTTATATTTTGAAAAGGACTAGATAATTCGATTGTTCATGTTGATAGCGGCATAATGATCAATCATATCCACCCCAGGTTTTTAATAATTCACCCTCCTCCACGATCAAACCTTGAGGGGGGAAGTGTCAGGATTTTGCTGAATTCTCTTGTCCTCAGGAATTCTAATCCATCAATTCCCCCGGCTTCATCAGAAGGAGAGCTTAATTTATCTCAATCTATCAATGTTAATAAAAACTATTAGATTCATCCCAATTGATTGATTGAAGATTTGATCACGCAGAGATTAATTAGCATTGATAGATATTGAACCAAATTAAGTCCTTTAAATATCCCATCCTTTCAATCATAAAGAATTAGGTTAATTTATAACCCATATTTTTTACTTAAATTTATCACTTTTTGGAGAATCCACTCAAAGTAACTTTGAGAAAAAACCTGCGCCATTGGAAGTGTAATTCAAATCTTCCTGATAGGGGTTTCTTAAATATATACTTTTTATTAGTGATATTTGTGATAGTAAAAGAGAACCCTCATAATATCTCGCCATTTAGTAATTATAGAAACTTTAGTCTAGAAGTGAGAGGCGTGAAATTCATTATAAGTTTCAATCCTAATTAGTTTTTTGGGTTTTTCACCTAATGGGGCTTTTAAGACTCACCTCACTTCACCTTGACGACTGATAGGTTTACAACATGTAATATTAACCTGTGGGACAAAGATTTAATTTATTTGTGACAATCATAAGGCGGTAAGATATTTTCATTGTTGGGGGCCCCTACAGGCCTATATAAGTGCAGTCACTACTGAGGAGTTTGAACTAAATTGCATGTGGGAAGTAAAGGACATCAGAATTGCTCCCCTGATTTTTCCACAGGTTTGGCGTAACTATCAACTACCCATAGGCCTATTTGGCCGAGGAATGAGAAAAATAGTATCCCCCACTTTTAGGGTTCCACTGAAAAGCTTGAGGGTGTTTTGGATGATAAACGCCTTATTTTGTAACTGAAACACTCTTACTACAATCTTGGACATGTAAATTGTATGACATTGCCCCCTTCTGAGTGTTAGGGTGTAAAAGGGCGCAGAGACCAGCCATGAACTTAGTTGACAGTAATTAAAATAGTGAGGGATTTGATGGAGTATTCATCCCTTTGCTTATAAGTGATTGTAAAAGGTTTTCTCAATAATACCCAATCTTCTCACTTTTGTAAGTGACACAATTGTGGTAGTGCAGCATCAAGTCAAATACTTGGAAGGAAGGAGGAGGAAGGCTTCCCTCTTAAAATGCTTGGACCTCTTTATTGGAAGTCTTTGCCAAGTTGGTCATCGCCTCTAATTGCAACTGGATGATGTGCTGGGCCAACTTCTTTCTGGCTTGCTCATGATCAGTTATATTATAATAAATATCTTTGGCTAGTAACGCTAGACCCTGGGTTTGTGAAAAAAACACGTAGAAAGGCGACATTTTGATGATCCAGTGGTAGCTTATATGGTAGGCCATGAGTGCACTGAATAAGTAGAGATCCCAGTGAAATGGGTCAGAAGTGGCCATTTTTTGGAGTATAGAGACCAGTGTTTTGTTATCTCTTTCCATGATAATCTCTGTTATATGGATTAAAGGTGGCATAGAAGAGCTGTTGCGTTCCCGTGGAGGTAGGGAGATTATTCACACTATAGGTAAAGTTTTTCCCATTTGTCACAGTGCAGGACCTGGGGCAACATGGCGAGTAAAATACTGTTGTATGAAAGTGGCTGTGGCCTTGGCAGTTTGAGCTGGGAGGGTCAAGGATTTAATCAAAAGAAAAGTGATCTATGCCTACCAAGATATATCATTTTACCCCAGAAAAATGTGGTAGAGAACCAACCACCTCCAATCTTATTGTGTAGAAGGGTTGTTGAGGAGTAGTAGGTTAATACTTATACCTATCTTGTAGTTGGATTGCTTATTTGAGCTAGACAGGCATCCAAGTCTTCAGTTATGGTCTCCATTACACCCTCCCAGTAGTAATGCTCTTTTACCCACACATAGGGTTTTCACATCCCGCTATGCCTTAAAATAGAATGGGACTCCAAAATTACAGGTATCGCTCTGATGGCCGGAGATAGGGCAAAAGGTTGCCCCTAATTTTTTGTATAGCTTCCCACTCTCCAACCTTGTATTGCGGGAGTACCAAGATATCATCTTCTGTACAAGTTCATCCTCATCAGTCTACGCCTCAGGAATCATTAGGAGGTCATGTAACCTCTCATCTTCACTATTGTCTAAGGAATAATAGTCAGTCGCGTCAACCCATCAATGTTCATATGATAAGATCACACCCAGCGCTCAAATGCCATGTCATAATGCTGAAGCTTAAAAGCTCAGCGAGCCAACTTTCTGGTGGGATTCTTCATATTCTTCAACTATTTCAAGGAGACGTTGTCTTTATCTACTTTGACAGAAGTTTCATATAGAAATGGGAAATAATACTTTATGGTGAGCAAGACAGGAGACTCTCTTTCTCAGTAATGCTGTAGTTGCGTTCAGCTTTTTAGTGCACCTTGCTGTAGTAAGACATGGGATGATTGGCCCCATGCTCATTCAATTAAGCCAATATAGCTTCAACGGCATAATTGGAGACATTGAACAACATAAAAGGCTTGCCATAGTCAGGGTGGCTGAGGATAAGCCTTTGTTGTAATAAATTCTTTAGGGTCTCAAAAGCGGCTTTTTGATCAACACCCCATTGGACCGTAGTGTTCTTAATTAATAGGTGGATAAGAGGCCCACTGAGCAGGGAGAATTTGGGGATTAATTGATGTTAATAACTCATTCCCAAGCATACCTGGATGTCATAAAGGATTCTGGGCGCAGGCATCTTAAATATAGTTTCAACCTTATCTTGTATAGGTTAAATACAATCTTGCAAGATAGCGTGCCTAAAAAATCTAGCTTCTTCTGGAAGAACGTATATTTTGAAGGCTTTAGTTTTATGATAGGTTGATGCAAGTGTTGGAACACTTCCTTTAAGTGCATGGGGTCTTATTGAGGATCTTGGAGAAAACCATGATGTCAATCAGGATCAAGGGTTTAGACCTCATGTACCTTTTAAATTTTATAAACCAGGTGACTCAAAGCTTCTGGGTGTTGGAAATACCTTGTTTGCTTTTCTTGGTCAAAAATTCTTTACTCTGGATACTACATCTGGAGTGATTATTCCTAATTATATGTTGCCTATTTTGACTTAAAAAAGGCTAAAAGATAGATTAAACTTTATCAACTTATAATATGCAATATAAGGGAAATTAGGGAGGTGTTTCAGTAAAAATTCAAGCAATCCAATCAAAAAACTATAAATTATAATGAATTGGGGATTCTGCAGCAGGATAGTTATCTTAAGCAAATATGCTTTTCTCGCCACATGGATCAGGTTTGTACCCTGAAATTAGGAAGCTTCAATTGAGCAATAGTCGATCACATAAGTTAGGGTTGATCACAAACTTTGTGAGCCATTGAATTTTATTGGGAATTATCATTAACAGATGTTAGGGCTATTTGGTCAGATTGGTATCAATTCTCATCGGACAGCACATCTGAATCTTCAATTTGGGTAGAAATACTAACAAAGCCCCCTCTAGACCTTGGCATAGGGGGGAAAACGGATAGAGAAAGCAAATATTGACGCGGTTTAATACTGTACATGAATGATCTCTACAATTAAGTGCTCATTGCCCCGCTTATAAATGACTTTGTAAGGCCCTGATCAGTTAATACCAGATTTGTTGTCATGACCTCCAGGATAGGGGCGGTAGAAAAGGGCTAGGTCACCTGGTTGGAAGGTGCGCAGGATGGCATGCTTATCATTTAATTGATTAGTTTCTCTACAAATTCTAGCCTCTAAGTTTTTGGAAGCCAGGGCTTAAATTCAGGTAATTTGTTTAGCAATACTTCGCATAGTGACTTTAAGGGCTTTGGGGAGGCTTGGACAAGCATAGCCTGTACTTTAGAAGGCAGATGGGGATTTTTGCAATACAACACTTGATATATGACATCTTGGTTATTCGATAATAGCTTATTCTATAGGCCAGAATTCCATTAGGCAAATATTGGGGCCAATGAAGGGGGTCAGTCATAGCCATTTTCTGGAGGGTTGCAGTTAGAGTACCATTAGTCCGCTCTACTATTTCATTGGTTGCAGGATGATATGAGGATGTATAATACCTGTGTGGTTTCCATAAGTTTGGATAAATCTTTCACCAGTGTCAATTGGAATTTTGGCCATTATTAAAAAGAATGATGTTAGGGCACCCATGTTGGGTAATGATCTGATTATACAAAAATGTGGCGGTGGCCTTTGCTTAAGATGAGGGTAGAGTTACTTCTTCAATTTCCTTAATTAAATGGTCCACAGCTGAAGGAAGAAAGGATGACTTTAGAGTCTTTAGGGAGTGGTCCTATAACATCACTGCTAATGGTATGGAATGGTTTGCTGGGTGGAACCACTGGATGTTGAGACTGGAGATTAGGTCCAGCCTAATTTTTGTATACTGGAAGGGACTCTTATACATCCTGGAATGGCACAAGCATTTCTTCCCAATAACATTTAGTTTTAAGCCAATAATAGGTTTTCCAAATTCCCCATGACCAACTTTCCAATGTCCCTCCAATATGATGTCAGTTCAAACTAAATATTGTACATAGGGCACTCACTTTTTGGACACAAGCGTACACAGTTGGCCGTTCTTGAGTTAAAGGTTTGCCAATTTCTTGATAATTCCTTTTAAGGGTCGGTTAATCATCTTTTTATATTTTGAATTTTGTTAGGAGGTCAGTGAGTCAATCATCTTCAAGGTCAGTTAAAGTCAATATGGGGGCTGGGATAGGCATTCCGCATTTTGGTGTATGGGTCTTGGTCAATGGATAACAAAAAAGTCGTAGCATTAAAGTTATAATGCCCATTGGGCTAATCTCCTTTTGAGGTCTTCATTTTCTAAAAGCCATCGTAAGGAATCATGATCAGTACTTATGGTGAAATGTTTTCCATATAAATAGGGTCAAAAATCCTTAACAGCCAGTAGGACCACAAAGCATTTACATTCCATAATGCTATAATTGCGTTTGGTTTAGGATAAGGTCTTGCTATAGTAGGCAATAGGATGAATTACTAAGTTTTCGTTTGTTGAAAATAGTATAGCTCCGAAGGCTATATACTAGCATCAAAATAGGATAAAGAATTTATCAAAATTTGGATGAATAAGTACTGGAGAGTGGGAAAGAGAGACATGTAGCAGGTCGAAGGCCCGCTGTTGCTCTTCCTTCCACCAAATGGATATCCATTTCTTCAGTAGATACAAATAAGCCTGTAGGTGTCTGAAAAGTGGGGGATAGATTTGCGATACTATCCCACATCCCTAGAAAACTTTTACTTCTCATAGAGATTTAGGGGGTCATAGCAATGGCCAAGACCCTGTCACCCATTGGGATATTCTGGTTTTACTTACTTTATGGCCCAAAAAGTCCATCTCACTCTAAAAGAAAGTGCATTTTGACAGCTTACGGTTTAAAAACTTTTGTGTAACTGCTGAAAGTCTTACCTAAGGTGACCTAGGTGCTCAGTAAAGGTCCTTTAGAGCAAGTTAATATCATCAATATACTGGCACACAGAAGCGTTTTAAATCACCTAAGAGTCTGTCCATGGCGCGTTGGAAGGCAGCATGGGAGTTACATAACCTCTGCGGCATTTTTGTGGTCTCAAAAAATCATTCACTTGAGATGAGAGCGCATTTTACACAGCCCTCTGGTGACAAATCAACTTGCCAGTATCCGCTGGCAAGATTCAAAGCTGAAAAAATATTGGGATCCTGACATCAACCTTAAGGAATCATCTATATGTGGCAGAGGATAACTATCTTTTTGTGTGATAGAATTGAGGCGGCGATAATCCATGAAAACACGGTGGCCACCATTCTTCTTCCAAATTAATAGGAGTGGGGAAGCCATAGGCTTTTAGAAGTCACTAGTAACTGGCCTTCATTTTTTTAGCACTAAGTGGCCCCAGCCTAATGGGTGGATTCACAAATCTTTATTCAATCACGCCTGAGCTCTTAAGAGCTTGAGGTGAAGGGAGGGGTAAGAGAAGGTGTTGAGAAAGGGTGGGGGAAGCTTTGCCAGAGCCAGGTGCCCACTCACACTGACCGATTGGCCTATGGCAACATGGTAAATACTCTCAGGGCCATAATACAATGAACATTAAAGTAGGTTATCACTTGGGGCAGCATCCACATAGTGGAGTCAAAAGTGGCACAAAGATATGAGTTATGAATAGATCATATCACTATGCCAAATGCCAAGACCCTTAATGATTGGGATCAAATGGGAAGTGAGAGGTTGAACATGAAGTCCTGAACAGGGTCCCCACCCAGGATTCTGCTTGCAGGGGTTCACAGACCTTGTTCCATAAAGGGGCTATGAGGGTGCAAGTAAAGAAGCGGTAGAGGTGCGTGTCTATTTGCTCTGCACATTTCGGGAAGTTCTTGTACTGGAAGGTGGTACCCGTTTAATCCTCTGTCCTTTATGAGCAGTGTAGAACTTTATCACAGTGTATTTGACATTTTTGCTGAAAGAACAGGGTGGGTAATGTCCATCTAAAGCTTCTTGAGGTTCCATTTCACTGTGGGAGGTAGGAGTTTAGGGAGATGAGGCCGCATTGGGGGAATGTCCAAAAGTGGAGGCGGGAAATAACTATCCTCACATTGTGGACCAGAATTTGATGCCGAGGGCTGATCCAAGGGCCCCTCCTTTATAAGGGAAGGCGTGGTACACCTGTACCCCTACCCTCTTAAACACAAGGTGAGCCTGGTTCCAGTAAAACCTTGATGAGGGTTTAAGGCGGTTGCCTGAGTGTTTTGTTAGCCATTCCCCAACAGCTGTTAAAGAGGCCCATGGGAGACCTAGTGAGGCCGCTAAACTCTGGCGTAATGCTGGACCCCACTGAGGCATTGGAGCCATATCCAAGAAAATAGTGGTCTTAATGAACCCCGTCAGTATTGAAGTGTCATTGTACTAACATCCAAGATACCAAGGCCCATTACACTGCGGGGCCACGATATTGTATTCAGAGCTGTGTGTGGGTGGATGGATCCCCATATCCAGCAGTGGAGTATCACATGCAACCTCAAGTAGAAACTATTTATAAAGGGCCAGACATGATCGAGGAACCATCCCTTTGATAGCAGAAAATGTTCGCCGTCAGGGTCATCCCTAGGGTTGATACGCCGGCGGTTCAAGCTGGCTATATAAAAGTTCATTGCATTCAGCAAGTGGCCCTCATTATCCTTGAACGCGACCCCTTATGTTGTGGCGAGGGCACCTAGGTGCCTAAAGGCTCCCCAGGTAGGTTACAGACCAAAAGGCGTAGGAAACGATGGGGTACCAACTTGCACTATAATGGTTTGAAAAAGTGTTAAATTTTTTCATTGGACGCCTTGTAGTAGCGATACAGGGCTTCCATGGCCAGGTCTATGTCCTTTTTACATCCAACTGCCACTGCTGTGTCATCGCAAAGGCTATGGTGCAGGTAAGGGGTTTCCCAGAAACCTTAATAACCACCAGTCGTTCTGGGAGTAGGGCCAGAAGAGGATTCAAAGCTATGTTGAACAAGATTATGCTCAGTAGATCCCCTTGACGGAGACCCTGTTCAACCATCAATGATGCTGTAAAGCCCGTTGAAGATACCTTAGTGTGAAGCTGGGCGTAAAGTGCTGATAGACAAGTCCTAGCTTGATGTGGGATGTGGAGACGGGTTAGGGAAGCTTCAAGATACTCCCAATTCGCCAGATCATATTATTTTTCCATATTCAGAAGCGCAACAAAACCATGCGTTTGAAATGAGTTAGCTGACATTGTTGCCAGATGCTCATTGTAATTGTTCAAAACGATCTCCCTAGGATAAAGCCACGCTGAGCTGGGTTGAGGCGTGGTGCTGCCCACTTAGTCATGCGGTTTGCTAGAAGTTTAATAAATAGCTTGTGGTCTGATTTCAATAGTAATATTAGTCGCCAGTTTTCCAGGTCCTCACAGCTTGCTTTCTTTTAGATAAGGGTCATAATTTATCCCCTTAAGTCAGAAAGCACTCCCTCCTCTGCCAAGAGAGTTGAGAAGAGGGTCTGAAGGGTCTTTGTAACTGTGACGCGATTATGTCATGGAAATGGCAGAAGAAGTTTAGACCAGCCTGCCTGTCAGGGTGCGTAAGCATCCAGAAAGCAAGCCAGAATGCCATAGGCATTGCTGACTGTATGACTTGATATGGATCCGGGAAATAGGATACCACAAAATGGTGGCGGAACGTCAGGGTTAGGAGTATCCCAACAGCAAACCACACTGAATAGATTTAGGACCCTGGAGTTCTGCTAACAGGGGTGGAAACTACTGGGATAGTTTCTGTGAGATTCTTGGTTGTTAAGACCATTTCATTGGGGGTAAAAGAGAGGTGGATTTTTTCTTGTAGTTGGCGAACATAGGGCCATAAAATTCCTGTATATTGCTGCTGAAAGGTCATGAGAACTGGGTTGTAGAGCCAAAAATTTTGAACTTGTCGAGACCAATTGGAGATAGAGGGAATCATGGTAACCAAGAGAATTGGTATGGCCCACCCAGAGTGCGGGGTGGCAGACCACCAGGCAAACACCATATGGAATGTGGTTGAAAGGAGGGAGATAAAAATTTGGGGTTTTTTTAACAAAATTTTTTATTTGGGAAATAAAGTAAGAAAAATCGACCAACAATCTTCTCAGTGCCTCGCAACTGATTAAATAGTGGTCGATTGGTGAAAACGTGGTCAGGATCCACAAATTCAGCCTAACCGGCGAATTGGATGGTAGAGGGGGGTTTATTCTTTGGGAACCATCATCGCAAAATTCAGTGGTGAACTGAGTCTCAGTCAGTTTGACCTCAAACGTCTGGACCAGGGGTCAATTACGTTTCTGATGGTTAGTACGATGGCATTTGGACCAACGAGCAATGGGAATCCCCCAAGGCCATCCAATATAAGGATGGGACCATTTGGTTGGAAATGGGTTTAGATGGCGAACCCACCCGCGCTCAGTCAATTAACCATTTTTTTGGTCAATAGAGGCCCATTGGGCGCGACGCCTGAATTACTATTGGAGGGTTTCAAACTCTCAGCAATGGCGCCCAATATTTGTTCTGCTGATTTTGGGGTTGAATCAGAACTGTTGGGAGATCCAGCTGATGTTTCATTTTTCATGCTTTTACAACCATTCAAATTTTGGCCATCAGCCCAATTGCCACCCAAATTAGATCTGACTGATTTCAATTTGATAATCTTGGCACAGATTTCACTGATTCCCTGCAACAGTTCTTCTGAGGTGAGTGAGGAAATTGGGGGTGCGATCTGACGTGGACGGTCTGTCACCCATCGCTCATCAACTACATGGGTGAGATCACCTTGGGTGATGAGGGGTACTGCCATCCTCTTCAGTGTTTTCTTACTTGGGAATGGAAAGATAGCTCGTTTGAGAGCTAAAGGACACTCCCTGAGACTTACATTACCCTTTCCTTTTCCCAAAGGGATGGCCCCCCACTGGGAAACTGCACCATAGCCACGTTCTTATGCGCTTTGGGTAACTTGATAGCCATAATCGTTGTGGCCTTCTAAAGCAGGCGAGGAGCCTCAGGGTGAGATGTGTGGAAAGCATCAACCAGGTCCATACAATTCGCGCAATTGCGCGCCTTGACCCATCTGTTTTCATAAGCTGGATATCCTTTCCAGGCCACAAGGTATTGGACTGATTGTCATGACTTCTGAGATGCCAGGATGGCCTCCACTTCAGCTTCCTCCTCATTGTTGATGATGATTGGTTATGGGTCCGTGGGAATCACACCCCTGAAAGGTGACAGCTGGGATACATGGAAAACTGGGTGTTGCTTCCAATGCGCAGGAAGCTTCAATTGAAACGCCCCATTACCCAATACCTCCTCCACTAAGTGGGGACCTGAATGCTTGCTGGCGAATTTTTGGGAAGGGGTTTGGATTCGCAAATGGCGGGTATCAATCATGACATAGGGACCCACCTTAAAGTCATGACCCAGAAGGCGCTTACAATCCGCGAATCACTTGTAGTCATTGATAGCTTTAGTAAGGTGTTCCCGCACTAAAGCTTGGGTCAATCAAATATGGCCAGCATGATCCACAGCAGCTTGCACTTCTGGTCGCAAGCATGCCCCAACTGAGAATGATGGGTTATAACCCAACGTTGCTTTGTATGGTAAGATACCCGTGAAAGCGTGAGTCCCATTATTATATGCAAATTGGGCAAGAGGCAGGTCATCAGCCCAGGTATCTTGTGCTGCTACCGCATAACAACGCAGGTACTGTTCAAGAACTTGGTTAACCCGCTCAGTCTGGCCATTGAACTGGGGATGAACGCCGTGGATTGACAGGGGGGTTCTTAAGGATCAACAAGAGTTCGCTCCAAAACTGGGTGGTAAACTGGGTACCCCTGTCACTAACAATTTTCTGGGGAAGGCTGAACATTGAAAACACATGGCGAATGAATAGACGCGCCATTTCTTCTGACGTAATTGCAGAAGTACAAGGAATGAACAGGGAAAATTTGGTAAAGCGATCTACCACCATCATTACCGCTGTGAAACCATTGGAGCAGGAGAGTTTGAAAATGAAATCTACGGACACTGAGGTCCATGGACCTTCCGCCTGTTGTAAAGGGTGCAGGAGGCCATTTTTTCTGGAATGATCTGACTTGGCCCTAGCACAAGTAACACAATTGGCGATCCAAGTCAGAACCTCTTTGGTCAGTCCTGCCCAATTAAAGGTTCGCTTGATCAGATTGATGCATTTCTTGTTACCGGGGTGTCTTACCACGGGGGGATCATGGTATGCGCGGAATACAATCAGGCAGAAGGAGGGAGGCACCCATAAAAGAGAATGAAAGTTGATGAGACCTTCTTCTAAAGAATATAGGGAGTGTTTGGGGCTCAAGTGAGTCAAGTGTTCAATCAACTCCACGCCCTCAGGGCAGTCCATTTGACTGGCTAGCACCTGGGCTTATAATGGATTGTCAGGTGATAACGCGGCAGAGGAAACAACAGAGGGAGCAATCAAAAGGATTTGAGTAGCAGGGATCACGGTAACAAGATCCACTTCCTCAGGTTCCAAGGGACAGTGAGTGGGACTACGGCTTAGGAAATTGGGAAGGACATTTAGTGCACCCTTGACAAATTCATATTTTAATGTTAAAACTGCACAGGTCCTGATAGGTTCAGGTTTGCCAGTGTGCCAATTTTTAGGGTTTGCAAAAATATAAGAGAGCTTGATGATCTGTGCGAACTGTTTCAATACGTAACTGAACAACCCCC
>JAKSZP010008650.1:0-33203 GCA_022478985.1 Massospora cicadina | reverse complement strand
AAAACCCTTTAAGTATCTAAATCTCTAGCTTTAACCCATGATAATTTGGTGGCCAGAAGGGATCGTCACAGAAGCCACGGATCAAAGTGATAACCCATGATACTCATATATCTGATGAGGAGAACCCTAGTTTTATTTTTAAAGCGCTGATATCAAATGGAAATTACTCCTTCGCAGTATGTTAAATTAACTTGCCCCAAATGGATATATTTTTTTGGCACTTCACTTAAAGTTAAGTAAACCAGGATCCTCTGATCAAGGATCTTGAACGTCTCTTCCACCATATCAACTACTTCACCAAAGAGACGCATGAAAGCTGCTCCTATCAGCATGTAATAGTTGTTATTTGGAAACACAATTTTTAATGCAGAGACAGTGATTGACCCAAACCGCAGTGGTGGCGCACTACATGCTCCTTCTTAAATGGCGCATTCCGCCCCAGCTTTTACACCATCTGATGCTCCACGTTGGGTTTCAGTGCTAACTTAGCCACCAACTAGTCAATACATTGTTAACTGGTGCGCACATATCTATAATTGCACGCACTTTGGTTCAAAAACAAAAATATCACAATATTTGCACTTTGAATAAGAAGAAATTGGGTATATAATACATGAATATCCAGGAATTTATTGATCTTGAGGAACTTCATGATGCCAAATATGACCTTTGGGTACTCCATGATATTTACTTCAACTGGGATGGCAACGGTCACCCCTTTCAGTGATGGTGCACAAGATGTAAGTCTGAGAGAGCATCCACTCTGCTTAGATTGGGCTGTGTTCCCATTCCCCACAAAAAAAGAGTATGAGGAGGGCAGCTGTCCCTCTCATCTCACAAGGCGATCTCGCCCATGTGGTAGATGAGCATCAGGTGAAAGCTCTGCCCTTTGAAGATACCACCACCAGTCCCCACTATTGCCTCCACCAAATTAGAACGGCAAATTGAGGGAATTTGCACTAAAATTTCTTAAAAGTCAGCACCCCATGTGCCTAAAAGTTCCTATAAAGCTGATGACAACGAGCCCTTTAAAGCAAGGTCAAAAATCCCTTAACCCTCAGCAACGAAGCCCAATGGGCTTGCGCATTTAGTAAATGGAGAATCATGCATCAAATTCTCAGTAAAACTCGCCAATGGCATCAGGCCATTGGAGAACATTGTCTATTAATTTGAAACTTCCTTCAAAACATTGGGAACAAAGCCCATCAGGCGTTTACCTTCCAAGAAGAATGTGACCAGTGTCAAATCCTCAGTTAAACTCACTGATGGCATCAGGCCATTGGATAATATTGTTGCCAATTCAAAACCTGCCTCAAAAACATCTGAGACAAAGCCTAACGGGAATGTACCTGATAAGACAAATTTCCTTAATGCCAAATCATTGGCAAATGTTGCCAATACCCCAAAACTCAACCATCAAAAATTAGAATCATAAGGGTGGTTAGTCAAGTGGGTAAAATTGCTTCAACCCCTAGTGTAGGTTTTAAGTTTGAAACATGTACTGGTTAGAAAACATTCTCAGTGTGGTATATTTGTCCCAAGGTCAACCCACCTCAAATAATTTTAAAAATTAGAATCATCATTTGATGCATCTTGCTTAGCTGAATAGATGCCAAAGTGACTGGGTGTGGGTGGGTTGGGTATTGCAAACCCGTTTCTGACCTCTTGGGACTATCCCTATATGGGATGGCTTTGGGTGGTTCCCATCGCTTGTTGGGTGAGATTCCATCATGCTAACCATCAGAAACGTGGTATGTTTGGAATACAGACATCCAAGGTTAACTTACAGCAACTAGGCCTGCCATTAACAATTTTAAACTCAGTTCAAATTAAATTCGTTTTTCTTCATTTTGCTCAAAGTTTTCCAGGTTAGGTCAAATCTTAAGGTCCCTAATCCTGAGTCCTTTTAAGCTATTCCGCAAATCAATCATCTATTTAAGCAGTCATAACATACTGAGAAAATTTACAGTTGATTTTCTAAACTTAAATTATACAATAAAATCCTGTTTCCCAAATTTAATTTTCCCTTGACTAAATACAAACCACTTAAGCCAAAACATTCTTTATATTCTTTGGTTGACTCCCTCATTCACTTTTGGTCGCAGGTTTTGGTTCTTCCCTCCATCAAGATGAAATGATTTAGTCTCATGACAATCCTCCCACCGTCAGGCATCTGGAGAATAAAAAAGTGTATTAACTTAAATGGTTTGTATTTCATCATAAGGAAAAATTGAATCTGGGAAACGGGATTTTATTAGATTATAAATTAGAAAATCAACCGTCAATTTTCTCAGTGTGTTACAACTGCTTAAATAGACAATTAATTCTGGGGAATAGCTTAGAAAGACTCAGTATTGGGCCCTAAAGATTTGACCTAACCTGGAAAACTTCAAGCATTAAGGGGTGAAAACAATTCTACTTCAAACTGACTTCAAAATTGTTGGCAGCAGGCCAAGTCACTTTCAGTTTGACCTCAGATGCCCAAAGTGCGATTTTACCATATTTCCAATGGTTAGCCCAATGGCATCTCACCTGATGGGTGACAGGAATCTTCAAAGGCTATTCCACATAAGGGACAGTCCCAAGAGGTCAGAAACAGGTTCAGGATACCCAACCCACCCACACCCAGTCACCTTGGTGTCCTTTTGGCCAAGTGAGACGAATTTAAACAACAATTCTACTTTTTTGAGGTGAGAGCTTTATATAGAGGTGACTTTTGCTTATGTTTGACATTAGGACAAAATTCTTAGCAGGTATATGCTTGTCAGGCTTTGTCTCAGATGTTTTTGGGGCAGGTTTTGAATTGGCAACATTATCCAATGGCCTGATGCCATCAGTGAGTTTAAATGAGGATTTGACACTAGTCACATTCTTCTTGGAAGGTAAACGCCTGTTGGGCTTTGTTCCCAATGTTTTGAAGGCAGTTTCAAATTAATAGACAATGTTTTCCAATGGCCTGATGCCATTGGCGAGTTTTACTGAGAATTTGATGCATGATTCTCCATTTACTAAATGCGCAAGCCCATTGGGCTTCGTTGCTGAGGGTTAAGGGCTTTTTGACCTTGCTTTAAAGGGCTCGTTGTCATCAGCTTTATAAGAACTTTTAGGCACATGGGGTGCTGACTTTTAAGAAATTTAAGTGCAAATTCCCTCAATTTGCCGTTCTAATTTGGTGGAGGCAATAGCGGGGACTGGTGGTGGTATCTTTAAAGGGCAGAGCTTTCACCCAATGCTCATCTACCACATGGGCGAGATTTCCCTGTGTTACAAGAGGGACATCTGCCCTCCTTAGTCCCTTTTTTGTGGGTAATGGGAACACCGCCCAGTCCAAGCTGAGGGAATGCTCCCTGTCAGGATTCCTGCCCAAATCCAAGATTCAGATGAGGTAGGTGATGGGAATCAAAACCTGAACTGTCAAAATTATTGGGGATAATCCCAACAAAAATTACCGCCTTGCAACATTGGGGACATTCCTGACTAATGCAGTCACATATTAATTGCCCAAAACCACCTAATAGTGGGGTTCAAACCTGATCTATGTGGCGACTGATTCCAAATTAGTTAATTAGAAATAGATCTTGGCTTAATATACATGGAAATTTATTGGGTAACCTGACGGATCTCCCTTATAATTTCATTTCTGAGAAAATAAAGATTATACTCATTTCGCTTATTTTAAGCTAAACTTAGGTATCTATTTATTTGGAATTGCTTATCCAGACGAAGCACTTTGATTAAGACTTCTCAACCAAGAGAAGCAAAAAAGGTATAATGCAACACCCTAGAGCTTTGGGTCCCCAGGACTAAAATAATTAAGGGATACGTGGCATTATACCTTGATTCTGACAAAACTGGTACTCCCTGCCAGGTACACCCCAAGTTCAAAGTGAAAATATAAAAATAAAATCAATAATGGACAACCATGATTCAGCGTCAGATCTATTTTTAAATCAAGAGTGCATTAAACTTTTGATAAATTTACCCGTTATGATGTGTGGGATGTAGCAAAAAATTCTCACCCTTGAGCAACATCAACTCAAGCTTTGAGATGTAACTACCAGGCATAGAAGAGAAATTTGGCATTTAACCCCTATTGTTGCACCAAATCGGCCCTTTGTGCCGCCCATGATTTGATTGACTTAATAATTGAGGTTGTTAACACCTTACAAAACAAATTGGACGCTCTCCATCCTTATGAAACGCCCAGAAGTATCAGTTCCACTTTGAGTGAAATTATCCCCTCAATGTCAGTTCACATTGTTCAGCTGTTAACCCCCCCAGTGGCACATTCAAACAATTGTTCAAAGAGAATTACGTTAAAGGCGAGGTGAGCATCTTCTCTTTATTATTTTGTTATGAAAATGCCACGGAGGAAGCTACTGACTCCCAACAACTCAGACATCTAACCAGATGTCTTAGTCATGTAGCTCAAGACACTATAGTCCCCCATCTAATGCACTTCCAGACTTAGGATGATGCTAGGCTGCTTTGCTTCGTGAATTTGGGAGCAACTTAACTTTATCCAACTAAAAGCAATATTTTATGGCATAAGTCTTTATTGGGGGAAACTGTCATTGAGTTTTCTCACCATTTTTACATTGAGGCTCAAGCTTTGGTTGCCGGAAAGCATCTTACTTTAGATGACGCTATCTCTGCTTCATTTTCTGTATTTAAAAATATGCTTAACATTCTACTTTATCTTAAAGCGATGAAGTCTAATTGGGCATCTCTCCTCTTTATAAAAGAAGCCATTTTGGAGATTCTGGCTGATCTAATCAAACTCACTGGTCCCCCTCGCTTTGATAATACAAAGCCTCTTCCCCAAGTGTTAGCAGTTATACCCACCAAGTCGCCTACCCCTTAATTATCCTGCACTTTTTGCATGAGAAATGACCATATGTTAGTCACTTGTCGCATCTTTCTACATAGGTCAATAATTGATCAGTCAGTTTAGGGCAAGAGGCTCCTTGTGCTAACAACAATCAAGTGCCATAAGACCCTTGTATTACCTCTAATACTACTCCCAGCACCTCAGAATGCTTTGTGTTAGCGGTGCCTGAAGAGGTTGATGTACCCCTTTTCTATCCAAAGAACTTAAAGATCTTCAGCTTTCCTATTATTATTTTGGTCATTTACCCAACCAACTCTTGATGGTCAGTTCCTCTATGGAGAGCCAAGCGCTAGCAGACAAAAAGTTTTAAAAGCATTAAACAGCCCCAAGCTTGGCTGCGGCAAAAAACCACCGCTTGCTTCACTACAAATCCCCCATAAAAGTTTACTAGCTGTTAATTCTCCGTTTGTCTATTTGGTGGCTCAAGTAGAGGTAATTGTTCTTAAGGTTAAAGTCATGGCAATAATTGACACTGGTTCCCAAGTTAACTTTATTTCCTCCCAACCTACTCAAAAAAATAAAAATGGCTCCATACTTGATTCACAACGCTGAATATGGGACGGTTGGTAATTGGATGACTAAAGCAATTGGGGCATATTCCTCCTTACCTCTCCGATTTGGAAAGCTTTTAATTACTTCCCATAACATTGCATTAGAAAATAATAATTATGAGTTGCTTGTTGGATTCCAACTAATGCGGGAGTTCAATTTGCATCATCAACCATAAAGAAAAGTACCTTTCAATATTAAGTAAATGGATCCTGTTGGTTTTAACTCCCAGTCAAGAGTAAAGGAGCCCCAAAAATAGATATACTGTTGGGATTTTTGCCCTTATTCCCAGCCTGCTAGATTACCAGGAATCGCTAACGGATAATTACCTAATGTGAGGTGAATTGTAAATTGGTTGACCCTAATTTTGGAGTAACTATGTTCAGGGAATTTTAGGATAAAGCCTGGTCATATCTGCTGAGGATCAATCTGGAAAAATGCTTAAGAGCTCGTTGGGCATAGTTGCTGACAAAATAGAGGCATCTGATAGTTGATTGATGAATAACTATCATTTATACTGATTGGGATTGGTCAGGTTTTATCACTGACTAATTGGGAATTTAAGGATCAAGTTGTGAGGCAAGTGATGCCACCTGCAACTAGCAAACAATCAGTTGGTTTGTGACCTGCCTTAATGGGTAACAAGTACCATTGCCTAAGCAGGTCGCTAGCCAAATATGGTTGGTTCACTTGGATTGAGAGGAAAACGTTAGGGACACATTTTCCAACTCTTTCTATTTTGGGTCTCAAGGATGTCCAACAATGGAATTCTAGACAGGATTGGTAAGACCATTGCTGATGAAATGACGATGGGTAATTCAATTGCAACGGCTGCCGTTTCATCAAAGAGGTGTCACCAAGGGTTAGGCGCTGAATCCCCCACTATAAATTCCCTAGAATTCGCCAATAATAAATAAAGTTTTCATCTTATATATAGTTTTAAGTAGTATACTTTATTAACTTTTAATTGTTTATTATTTCTCAGAGATAATATTACTGTGTGTGATAATTGGGAGACTCTTTAGGAAAAGAGTAAGGATCTGAGCAGGGATCCAGAGAAGAAGAGGAAACAAATTGGGGATTGCTGACAATTATGTGTTGAACTGGAGAAACTGTCACCAGGGAATCTCAGAGAAGATCAGGTTAGACTGTACGAGAGAATGAATCTCTATTTCAAGACATCTCAAGTTTTTTGAGCGGATATACTGGCCAATCGTTGGGCCAAGATCTAAGAACTCCAGAAACTATGGATAATAGTCATCATACTGTTATTAACATATTATATCAACACCAATACAATGTGGAGAAATTGCACAAGAACTGAACCTGTGCAAGTAATAAGTTTAATGGGATTATTGACTGAAGAGTAAACAAACCCATAAATTTTTACAAAGTGGTGCTCACTACAGGGGTTTAGTTGAGTATAAGAACTTAGAAGGGTCATATAAAGATGAGTTAAGAAAACTATGGAAGGAGTTAGCCACTGTTAATTAGAATGCTCTAAACTCAGTGGATCGTCAAGAATTTGCAGCCTTGAAAGAATGAGTCACCAAGATAGAGGAAGGGATCAATAATTTCATGAGTTTTAGGAACAAGCTACTTGGAAAAGTAACTTAATTAAAAGAAGAAAGAAGTAAAAAAATTTTCTCTCTTGTTGCAATCACTTTTGCAACATATTCAATTCAAGTCAGGTATTAGTTTGATAATCTCACCAAGGAGATTAGTTTGCGCCCATGTTGTGGAGCAGTTGGGCATGTAAGGTAAAGGGCACAGGAGTTGGCCCTGTGACATCTAAAGTTTGCAAATGCCCCGGGAACCCGGAGGAATAGACAAACTTAACAAAAAGCCAGCGGTAACCATTTACCCAGAAATTTTAGCCTTACAAGCGCGATGCAACCAGTACATCAATATACCGCACTCTCAACCACTTTAGTTGGTGGAACACAGAGTACAGGTATTCCTGGATGTTCAGCAGATGACAATATGGGAAAAGTTATGTGGGGATGTGCACACTCATTTCCCAAACGCGGTGTATGTTGCACCTCATTCCGTGCCATATGGTTGGCTGGATCTCAGTTTTGAAAGCAAGGAAGCATTGGACGAAGCTGCAATGGTGCGCATTGTGTTAGACCTCCCAGATGGGCAGCGGGTCATCGAAACTAAGTGCACCAGATGGACAAAATCAAACCAGATTTTTGTAATTTTTGACTTTCTGCCCACTATGGTCAAAAGAGCCATGCTTGAACAACACCTGAAGGCTGAGCTTGTCATATATGGCGAAATACAATCCTTTGAAATGCAACGCTTTATGCTGATGCCACACCTGTGCACCAGTAAAGCAATTGCAGTTTCACCCCAGCCAAGGGGATAGCGCAGGATCTAACTCAAATCCTGCACACCTCTTTTGTCACTATTGATGGGCAAGCCACTCACCCTTTCAGGGTTACCGTAGACAGTGCACCTCCCATCTGCACCTATTGTGCTGCGTTTGGCCACAAGGCACACACCTGCCCCACCAAGAAGGGCATCTCATACCAAGAGCATCCCTCAGAGGCTATTAACACAGGAGAGACCCAATATGAAACAACCGCCAATACAAAGGAGGCCTTCCTGTGGGGAGCACAAGGTTGCTACTTAGTAGTGCACCCTATATCCCCACAAGAGTGGAAGAAGGCCAAACAGGCCCGCAAGGCGGCCGCCAAGGAGGCAGCCAAGCTTACCTCCGCTATTCCGCCCTCCCAGCTCCAGGAGGAAATTGAGACTTTCGCAACAGAAGCAGCTCAAGAATCTCTCAACCAATCAGAGTGGGACGCCCAAGCTGAATGACTTCCCAAGCTGAAACCCTGATGGGTGAGTCAACCTCATTTGACCAATGCGCCCAAGCCTCAATTAGAACTGACTTGGTCTCCAACCTCCCAGCTGTTAATTAAAAAACTTTTGTTAGTGTACCAAAAATGCACGCACCACAAAAATCTCGTTCTGCAGTGGGGAAACCAAAAGTGAGGGCAAAAGCCAATGTGAACTTGACTGCTAAAGCCACCCATTCTTCCAACTACGTTGCATCACATACCTGAGGCGCTGAAAAGCGCCGTGGAGAACAAGAGAAGGCTGAAGGGCATGGGTGCCCATCCCCTCGCACCTAAGGTGCAATGAGGGGAGCCTTTACTTTAGGGACATTAAACATCGCTGGACTCAAGGCCTTGCCATCCTGGGCTAGGAAACTAAGTTTTTTACAAATAATTTACCCATGGACATCCTGGCCATCCAGGAGTCCTACTGTCCACGCAGTTCTGAGGAAACATAGAAATTCATGCTCCTCCCTTCCCTATCCTTCTGGTATGAGCACTGTGGGGTGCTTATTCGAAAAAAATTATTTTAAATTTATATCTTCTGAATCCTTCCTTAGCAGCCACGTCCTCATTGTCAAATTTTTGTGAGCCGATGTAGTGCATGCTATCATCAACATTTATGCCCTGACCTGTGCATGAGAATGTTGGGAATTTTTCTCATCAGTCAATTCCCTTCCACTACCCTCTGACCCATTTATCATTGGCGACATGAACTGTTGGTTGAACCCCTCCACCAACCGCTGGCCTTCCTCATCTTCCCCGCCACTGGGACATGTAGAACTACGTGTCCTCAAGGCCACCCTAGGGTTGATCGACATGCTACTGTTTCATGCTCCGCTTCTCAAAAGCATTGTCGCGCCCTCACATCCACAACGACCAGTTAAGGTCCATGTCCCACATCGAACTTATCCTCATGCCATTAAATTTTGCACCCAAATTTCCTATTTCACCATGACTAAGATCAAATTTCTCTGATCACAGGTTGGTTTCATTTTTCATCTGCATTCCCAACCCCATTGCTCAGGCTCCAAATTGGTGCAAACTTCACCTGGCCAAAATCATGTCACCATGATTTTCCTCATGGATGGAATTGGCAACCACAGCTCTGGAGTTTATCGCACCATTTTTCACTGATCCAATTTCCACCTGATCGGCCTTCAAGGCGGACACATCCACCAGGCTCACCACCTGTCCTCCTGATGTTCACAATCCACCTCTGCGGTCATCTTGCGCGCTCTGGCAGAGCTGGCCCACCTGGAGTCCAACGTCCCAGCCAAGGGCTACAGCCCTGCTTGGGGCCACAAGTGGGTGGAAGTAGCTTCCCACCTCAACGCGCTTGAGCAGCAACACAAACATCGGGTTTGTGTTCAGTACAGAGCTAAACACATCACAGCGGGTGACATGTGCTCTGCTTACTTTTTTCAAAATTTCTTTGCACCGCGCCTGAGCTTGGCCTGCACACACGTGCGAAGGCCAGAAAATTCCATAGCGGATATGCTGGCTGAAGCGGCGATTGAGATACAAAATTATTACTCAAAATTGTACCAATCCAAACCAATTTCCGCTGGCCAAAATGGCTAATTTTCTTGATAGTGCTCACATCCGCACCATTTCCCATTTCCCAGAGTTAATGAATTTGATTACTCAGGACAAACTTTGGTCTGCCATCCGCGGTGCACCAAATTGGAAATGCCTTGGCCCTGATAGCATTCCTTATGAGTTCTATAAGAAGTACTCCAAATACTTATCCCCACTGTTGCTTGCCTCTCTTAACCAGAGCCTTTTGGAAACGCGCCTCCTACCAGGAGGGCAAGAAACCTACACCATTACGCTCTTCAAAAAAGGGGATAAGCTAGACCTGGCCAACTGGCGCCCCATTTCTCTAACAAACACTGACACAAAAATCTTGACTAAAATCATGGCTAACAGTTTAGGGATTATTGCCTCTGCTACCATCTCCCCAGAACAATTCAGTTTCATACCCAGAAGGTCGATTTGGGACAACGTGCACACTGTGACCAACGCCTGTCAGTCCACGGCCTCTGGTGCACTTGTGTTTTTAGACCAACAGAATACCTATGATAGAGTAAACTGGGAATACCTCAGGGCCTGCCTCCACCAATTCCGCCTACCCCCTCGCTTCATCAGTTGAGTGATGCTGCTGATGGAATCTACTACAATGGCAGTGCGTGGCCCTGGCTTTCTCACGGATGGCGTCCGCCCTCAAAAGGGCCTACGCCAAGGGGACCCCCTTAGCCCACTCTTATATAACTTCATCCTAGACCCACTTCTTTGCAACGTGAATGCCCACCTTACTGGGGTCCACATGCAAGGCCAAGCCCCGGTCAGAATGCTGGAATTTGCAGATGACTGTGTGATTGGGGTGTCTAACAATCATTACGCATGCACGCTTGAAGCTCTTATCCAGGGTTACTCCTGGGTAAGTAATGCTGCACTCAACGCCTCCAAAACTAAAATCATCCCCTTGGTCAATATTGAACCCGGTGGGCTTCAGTACCCTGTTTCCAGCCCACCCCATCTGCAGCACACGCGCTTGCTTACCCTGCCCAACCCACACCGCCCCACTTGTGCTCCCCTTTGTGCCGCGCCCTACTTATGGACCAGTCCACCATTTGGGGTGTGGTTGGAGGCAGGCGGGTATGCCTCAACGGTGATGGAAAACCATATTCTGGACAACGTGATGAAGCGCATCGCCTCCCTCAGAGCCCATCCTACTTCCCTTACTGGCAGGGTTGTACTAGCCAACTCTATGCTCCTCTCCAAAGTTTGGTTTGGGGCCCACGCCATAGCCTTCTCCCCAGGTTTCTTCAAGGCACTGTATGCCCTTCTGCAAGGGTGGCTATGGTTGGGCCGCCCACCGCCAGTGCAACTTGAGGTCATGTTTGGCCCTCGCCATAGTGGTGGCATGGGCCTGCTCAACTTTGAGGCCCATGCTGCAAAGATCCTGGGAATCTGGATCGCGGCTGTTACCATCCCTATATTCCTGACCCAACAATGGTCCTGCACGGCCTGCACGGCCTGCTCCAACTTCTCCCGCACCCTGGGCCTTACCAATCCGTCGCACCCTCACTCTCTGATGAAATATCTGGATTCCCACCCTTCGGCTGCAGGTCCCCATGGAACTGCACCCCACTTCAAACGAATGCTCTTCTCCATGTGGAGCGCTGAGTGGAGAATTCCTATTTGTGGACACACTGCCCGGTGGGGGCATCCCTCTCCTCAGTTCACCCAGGAGGTACAGGGGCTACCCGACCTGGATGGCTTGATACCCACAAGGCCCCATGTCCTATCCAGGGTGGACTACCTGGACATGATGGACATCCCTTATTCCCTTGAAACCCAGAAGACAATTTAGAGAATACGCCTACGACCCTCTTAGCAGCCTCATATCCGTTCCCATGTGTGGCGCTGCTTGAGGTGGGTGTACCGTACTGCTGAGCGCTCTAACGCTTTGCACTCATCCTGCATCATGTGTGGCTAGTATGGAACGCTGTTTCACCGCCTGGAGAAGTGCCCTACCTCTAAAGCGATATGGCGTGAGGTGCAACGTCTGCTATCCCAGGATCAGGCTCATCCCTTTAGTTTGTCTAGGGATATGTTTGCTTTATCTATGGTCTCCCCTCTTCCGCCCTCCCTCTGTGCTTTGGTGGTCGCAATCGCCATGTGGACTATCCACACAATTGTCTTGGATGCCATCGCAGGCTCCACCCCCACCCTCCCAGAAGCTGTCCACTGGTTCTGGTCCCACTTAGTGGCCAATTTCAAGTGTGGTTGTTTGGTTACCTCCCACCATGTTGACATCAGTTGGTCTCATCCTGGTTCCCAGTTTGGTTTATCAACTCTGACCCCTTCCTCCACACGTGCTCAATTGTGGTTCCGGCCCCTTTACACGTTCCCCCTCCTCCCAGTAGTGGCGTTCCCTATGGCAACAGGAGATAGCATTCGCTTCTCTGGGGTGCCCCCCTGTTACTACAATTCATTATCTTCGTGTCTTATTGGAAGTGTCAATCCCCTGGTCATCCTTCCCCACAATAAATATTATAGATAAAAGAAGAAAGAAGTGGACTGAAAAACTCCATGGGGCAATGGAGCCCTTGTTGAGGGTATTCCTATCCCCAACTTTCCACATAATTTTGAGGAAGATGCGAAGTACAAAATTGAGGAGCTTGATTTCAGTGTGAGCCACGCTTGCATCAATGTAGAAAAACTTCTCTTTTCAACCCCAATAATCCTGAAACCCGCCGGTGCATCAAGTCATTTACTTGGTGCCAGCTCTCATCATTTTTGCTGAGCATCAACTTGCTCAATACGTTGAGGCGATGGACACCGCCAGCCTCATTAACAAAGAAAACCCCCAACTATACCTTATTATGCCCCATGTCACTGATGCTCCCACCACAATGCTATCCGCCATGGTCCACCAGCTAAACTGGGTGCTAGACAAAAGTATCCTCAAAGCCTCCTCGCCATCTGATATGGCTTCCTAGGCTAGTAACCAAGGGACTATATTGGGAAATTTTTTAATTTATATAAATCCCTTTGTTTGGCCCATTTGAAAATAAAAAAGTGTGATGGCTCCTCTTTGGGTTGGGCACCACTAGTACTAAAAAAAAGAAGGGGGCTTAAATTGAGAGGTTTTATATCCAAAAACTGAGTGGTAAGCGGATCACATTTGTTTGAGAAATTTCAGCGCTGACACTGAGTGACTGATCAAATAGGTCAAGGAGCTAAAAACTCACAAATGCTATTGTGAGCCATATGCAGCAACTGATGCTGAAGAAAAAGTCCTCATATGATAATTGGGAAGTCAAATACCCCAAAAAATATGCAGCCCACTTTTGCTGCAATTTCAGAGATGACGCCTGAACTCACTCTCCAATTGAGCTTAGTAGCCAAACCTAGAGAATCGGCTAGAGATACCTTGGAGGAATATAAGGCAACGCCAAAATTGCTTACTTTCCATCAAGATGATGCCCCAGCATTTTCTCAACTGTTCAATATGACTATGTATGGCTATGTTATTTGTCAAAAGGCGTTGACGGTTACGAATTGCCTAGACACCAACTGTCAAAACTTAGAGTTGCCCCACTTGGAGGGGGACAGCTGGTCGTATGTGGAGGCCAAAGTGGCTATAATGAAGGGATTTGGGAGCCTAACACACATGTCGAAGCACAAACAGGAGTTTATGGGCATCCAGTTCCATAAAGATTAACCTTTAGCAAGCTTTGCGGATTGTTTCTACCATGAGTTGCAAATCCTGGTTGGAGAGAAGGTACTGGATGACTTCAATGCCAGAATCACATTACAAGTGGCCCTTTGGCCCTATCATAAATTTGCACCAAATGATGCTTTCCATGTTTGCAATGGAAATTACTGCCTCTCAGATGGTAGATAATTTAAAAATCTTGGGAGCAACCTATAATGCCCCAAACAGATTTTCAAATCCAACCCAGTACACAATTCAAATCCCATGAAGGGGAATGAAGGTGCATAAGAGACAAACAACTGAATTGTGCTGGGGAATAAGCCCAATGAGTTCAGACGGATGGATAAGAAAGAAAAGGTCTGCTACCAATGTGAAGGGAAGGGACATTCCGCTGTGCACTGTAAGAAGCTGAAGGATCAAATCAACGTGGTCAAAGCAAAAGAGTCTGCTCTTGCTAAGGAGTTAAGAAAAAGGGCCCGCAGCCTAGATGGGGAACTCTTTGGAACTGCAAAGAATCATGTTCATCCTGATATAATGAATGAGGAAATTGACATCAGTGATCTTTTCATGGACGAAGATGTACAGGATCAACTGTATCAAGTGGCCAATTTGGACGTAAACGCAGTGACAAGATCTGGGGCAAAGGGAATCAACCCTGAGATAATAAATGAAGTTGCCTGGCCGTATGCCCAACAACTGGTGAAAAAGATTTGAGCTACCAATCATCCCAGAAGAACTGTCCAAAGTCTGATTAGATGAGGCAAGCCTGTCAATCCCCCTCAGCACGATAGAGGAATTGTCTCCTGATTTATTGGTGCAAATCATTCACACCCTTGATTTGCTTATAACGCCGCTATACACTCAGTAAACACTATCTTGCAATAGCCTGAGTGTACATATATAGATATACAAGTGAAGCGAGTAAGAGTGAGGGAATTTTTTACAGCGGAGCGCTCATTAACATTGTCTTGACCAAATTGGTGAAGAGGATGAAGATCTCGCTGGACATGGAACATAAGAGGAGTATGGGAAAGCTGGGTTTAATACCAAAATCTCATGTGGAGCGTATAGTGCTTTACCCCTGAAATTTGGGTCCTTGGTGGTATCTGTGACAGCAATAATTTTGGTCAACCAAAACTATGACATCCTGAACGGGAGAAAATTTCTACACAAGTATGGAGCTAAATGTAACTTCGAGGATATTATGTTGACCATATTGGGTCAGACGTTACCATTGGTCTATCAAAAGGATGGTGAAGCTCCACTGAATAGGAGATTCAACTTCATTAACTTGATATAAAATGATGGCATTGTCCTGATTTAATACCAATTAGTTGGCTGGAAGCGACGAGAAATGCCAACAGAAATCTTAGAAAACTGGGGATATTAATGAGGATCAAGAATGAGAAAACCATACCGCCAGGATCACATATGATAGTCAACACGAGGTTGACATTGGAGATACCTAAGCTGCTGTATGGGGAGGTCAGAAGCCCCTGGAAGAAATCCAGAGTAGAGCCTTGGGTGGCTCCTGGAATAATAATGTCAGGCCATGGAAAAATTCGAGTTCTCCTGGACAAATTTAAGTGAGAAACCGATGAAGAACAGGAAGAACCAGATCATTGCATTTATTCATCTAATCCTTACAGAAGAACTGAGGAGATTCCACGATTTTGGGACCCTCTATGAGATGGGTTTACTGGCTGGGATAACCAAGAGTATCAACCTATTGGTTGATCAAAAGCAACTCGCTGATCTGACGGAAGGACAGCAAGAGGAGGTGCTCAAATTGTTTGAAAATATCAGGAAGTATTCGCCCAGGACAATCATGATTTGGGATGCGCAAGAGATGTGATACACAAGCTTGATACTGGGAAAATATATACTGATCAGGATGAGACAGAATTTAAGGTTGAAGGTGGCCAAAGCGGTAGTGGAGGAAGAAATCAGCAAACTAGTGAAGCATGGGCTTCTAGTTCCATCATCAAGTCTCTGGGCGAGTCCAACTCTTATCATGAAGAAAAAGTATGGCTCCAATTGGGTAGTGATCGACTACCAAAAGCCAAATAAAATTATAAAAGGATTCATATCCACTACCAAAAATCGATGATGTGCTAGATATATTTGGCAGAAGTGAAGTATTTCCCATGATGGATCTAGTATCAGGATATAGGCAAATCGATTTGCCAAGAGAAGACCAAGAAAAATGCGCACTTATTACCGTGCAGGGGCTATACCAACTGATGAGGATGCCCCAGGGTCAATTCAATGCGCCTGCAACGTTCCAGAGGTCCATGGATGCTATACTGAGCAATTTGAAGTTTTCTTGCATTCTGGTGTACTTGGATGATATCAATGTGTTCAGTAGGACATTTACTGACCATTTAAACCACTTGGAAGAAGTATTCAAGAGACTGTCCACGGTCAACCTGAAGATCAAGCCACAGAAGTGCCACTTCTTCAAGAAAGAATTGGAATATCTGGGATTTGTGATCAACTCTAGTGGACTGCAGCCGCAAGCTTAGAAGATTGAGGCCATATAACAGATGGCTGTGCTGAAAAGTGTCCAAGACATCCAAGTATTCCTTGGAATGGTATGATACTACAGAAGATTTATTTGGGATTTTACCAGAATTGCCAAACCATTATTCCATCTGTTTAAGGATCTGAAAAAAGGATTCATATGTAATGAAGAAGTGCAGGAATCCTTTGATGAGTTACACCAATATCTAATAGATTCTCCGATTTTGTTATATCTGAATTTCAATCAAGAATTTATTATACAAACCGATGCTTTATTGATGGCGATCGGCGCCATATTAAGCCAAGTAGATGAACTTGGGGAAGAACATCTGGTGGCGTATGTGAGCCAGACACTCTCAACCACTGAGAGGAACTACACCGTAACTGAGCATGAATGCCTTATGGTCATTTACGCCTGTAAGCAGTTTTGGGTGTATATCCATGGAACGCACTTCAAAGTGGTGATGGACCACTCATCATTGTGTTGGCTCCATAATTTGAGAGAACCAGAAGGATGACTGGCCCAATGGGCACTTAAGCTAAAGGCTTACGATTACAATATTGTCCACTGAGCGGGGGCTTCTCACCAGAATGCAGATGGCTTATTGTGGTTACCAATGGTCCAGATGGTATACCTGCAGGCGAATGAGTTATTCCAGAGAATGGTTGATGGAGAAATTGGGAATGAGCCCTGAGAAATCCAAGGTGCACTTCGAAAAGTGATGAGAAACACTGAGACCATGGATGGACAAGTGTTTAAAACAATTAACAGGAAGTGGTTGCTATTACCAAAACCATCGGAAAGAGCATCTATTGTTCAAGAAGCTCATAAGGTTGTCGGGCATGGAGGCCTGAGAAAAATGACCAGCCATATTTTCCAGTACTACTGGGAGTCAATCAACTATGGTGTCACAGATTATCTAGCTTGTTGCATGGAGTGCCTGTTGCACAAGCCACATAAGAATAAACTGGATATCAACTGGTCCGCCCTGGATTTGCCTGGCATACAGTGTCTATTAATGTGATGGGACCGTTGACAATGAGCACAGGGGGAGTCAAGTAGATAATAGTTGCTATTGACCATCTGATGAGATGGGTCAATATTAAGGCCCTGGTGAAATTAGATGCTACCAGCACCACGAAGTTCATTCTGTATCAAGTAAAATTATGACATGGATGCCCGTAGGTCCTACTTAGCAATAATGGGACAAACTTTACATCTCATGTGATCCTGCGGTTGAATGAGATAATGGGGATCTGAGGAGTCATGTCTGTACCCTACTGGCTGGAGACGAATGGACTGGTAGAATGAATGAATGGAACGCTGTCCATGATGCTGAGGAAGCAGGTCGCAGGAAGAACTTCTATATGGGGAATGTACCTGAGTTCAGTGACGTTCGCCTACAATATCAGTCATAATACAGCTTGGGAAAAAGACATTTGAATTGCTATATGGGATGAAGTCTGTGTTGCCGCCAATTTTATATTCAGTTGTGGAACCAACATTAGGAATGAGTGCTGAACAGTACTTGAACCATTTGACAAATATCCTGATCAAGATGCAATTTCAAGCATTTGATACTACATTGAATAAAAGGATATGAGCGAAATTGATGGACAATAAGAACTAACTGGCCTAAATTAGAAAATTGAATAGGCAAAAGAGTTTCCTATTGCGATATGCATGGTTTTGGGAGAAGAAAAAAGCTGGATGCGTTGTGGTCAAGTCCATTTGAGATTATCACAAAGATGGCAACTGACGCCTACTCCATCAAGAACATCTTGGATGGAAGAGAGTAAATCGAGTCCATGCTAAGTATTTGAAGCAATGGACCAATGAAAAAAAAACAAAAAAAGAGTTCCTGAAGGACCAATGATCATTAAGTTGTTTATGTCCTGATGATTAGGTCAAGTCCGAAAAAAGGATCTTTGAACCAATCTAAATGGTTAAGTCTTAAAAAGTAAGACCTCTGAACCATAGAAAACTGGTAGGTCTAAGAATAACTAGGATCCAGTTTGGGGGAAAAATAAAAAATATCAACCTCTGAACTGAAACAAGGTCAAGTCCCATGGAAAAGAGAAAAAAAATAAAAGATTAATAAAAATGTTGGAAAAAAGGGGAAGATTATAAACCACTTGAAAAAACTGATATATTTTATAATATTTATTTTTTTATGATTATCCTCTACATGGAGATGATTCCGCCTATGTCGCCTCTTGGGGGAGGGAGGATGGATCGCTGTAGAAAGAATAAACCGTCAAAATTGATGTGATACTAGACGCTAGTGAGGGTAAACCTACACAAAACCAAGTTCTTTGAGCAGACGCAGATCCCTATGATAAAGCAACTAGGGGAATGAAAATTGAGATGTCAGAAGAAGCCAATCTTGAAACCCTGGAGTGGGAGGGAAGCAACAGTACAGAAAGAGGCAGTTGGTGAATAACACCAAGTAATCCTAAAATGGTACTAGAGCTAAAAGATTAGTCTTGAGCCCTGCCGATGGGCTTCATCAAGAACACCAGACATATGGGCCAGCAGCAAACAAGGGATGCTAGATGGGGGTTGTTGAATCATGCCCCCTATTAAAGCCATCAGTGGGTGATACTGATGGGAAGCACCGGAAATGAGATAGTTGTGCAGGGAGTGAATGGCATACTGCAAGTGACAACTATGGGCTTCTTGGAAGCTGAAGCAGAAGGAGCAATTGAACCATGGAGAGGATGGAAGTTTCATGGCCCAACTTTAAAGAACTTGGCCAGAAAAGCGAGGAGCATAAGTGACGATATCCTGATATAGGACGTTCTCAAGATTGGAGGTATTCAGCACTAGGGATAAAGCCTCAGTGACTTGGGCCCTCAATTCTGCGTAGGGGAGTTTGAAATGAATACTGTTGCTGATGGTGAGCTTGGTAGCTAATACAGCGGGTTTTTAGTATTGTTTGAGTCAGAAGAGGAACTCAGGAAGTAAGTCCAACCTGGTAAGAATGAAGTGTTCAAGAGCAAAGGGCATTATTTCAGGAGCATCCACGATGATGTTTGGTGCATCTGCAAAAAAGCCAAATCAGGAGAGTTTTAGAATCACAACTCTGGAATCAACAACAGAGGGATAATTGGCCAAGAGTCATATAAAATGATTGCTAGCTTGGTTCCAAAGGGTTGGTTACCATTTCCAGTAGTCCCAAGAAAGGACTAGCCACTGGCGCCAGACTAGGAGTATGAGTCCTGGAAGGACCATAGAAGAGGTTTCATTATGCATCCTGACTCATCTGCTGGAAGAGCTGAAGTTCTTGATCAGACAATCTATTAAGTAACTGTTGGTACCACAGCTTGGAATTTGACATATGAGCTGAACGAGAGGGGGGATGTCAGACTTATATGAAAGTCAACATTATGCACTTTACAATCCATTAAGGTCCAATTTTGGAGAAATTAATCTCAAAATTAATGGATAAGCTCTCCAGAGAAGAATTAAGAATGATATGAGACAAGAGGTTATGAGAAGAAGATAATAAGGGCGAACATAAATGAGACTTCTTAATTGTTCCACAAAATGAATGTCAATAGCAAGAGTCTCCTATTGAGGATGAGGAGAAAATCAGGAAATTGAGGATTCCAGACCAAGAATCCTGAATATGACAGTGGGTCATATGCCCTGATGGGGGGAAAACCAGATCCTGGGACTAATATCTTCACAATTAAATCAATCAGCTTATCATGACAGTAGATTGTGGAGACCACGCTCTGAGTAGGCAGTAGCGAGGGGGAAGAGGAAGAGAGCCATATGCCAAAGGTCATCCCGAGAATCATTGAGCATTGATGATCATACTCCACTTGAGCAAAGAAATATTCAATTGAGTGTCTGAGGTGTTCTCCTACCCCAGTCCTTTTCTTGTTGGAAATCTAGGCAAGAGGGGATGTGTTGGGATTTTTTCCCATATTGCCAGCCTGCTATATTATCAGGAATCTCTAGGGGATAATTCCTAATGTGGGATGATTTGGAAATCGGTTGACCCTGATTTTAGAGTAACTATGTTTGGGGGTGTTGATTCTCAGTGTAGAGTCTTGATTCCACTGAATTGGTTTGCACAGGATATTAGCCACTGAACAACCAAATCAGATGATATGAAGATCGCTGATTCTAATAAAACTTTTAATAAACTATATATGGAGCTATCGCCCCTTATTTTGACCTTTATTATTTTACTAATTTTCAGACCCATCTGCAACAACTAATCACCAAAAGAAGACCTCTCCCTCAATCCTCTGTGTGACTCTTTATAACTCAGTACCCAAGCTGGACGCATTCTCAGCTTAGTAGTCTTCTATTCGTTTTTCTTTTACTAGTAAATCTTATTTATATCAAATCTCAGTGTAATTCCCCCTTTTTGCTGATTGGTCGACATTTTAATCAATTGTTATCCATATAATTCTTTTTGTCAATCTTGAGACTTGTCTCAATTCCCCTCCGATCTTCCAGTATGGTTAGTGTATTGTCCAGTCATATCAACTTCCTGGCATTACCCCCTTTTGACTGGATGATAATCTCATACTGGTTATATGAAGGAACTTCGCGTGAACTTGGTTGATGATCTGACTCCCCGCGGGTTCCTTGATGGTATAGACATCCATGCCAGTCTTCTCGATTATCTTATACGGCCCAACCTAGATGCTGGAGAGCTTGTTTCTCCACCCAAAACTGTGCTGGTTGTGGAATAAACCATGGTACCCTGCAGCAAACAGCGGAAGTCCGCTTCATCTTTTCTGATCGGCTGCCTGATTGCAAATCTTCTTGGCCAAACTGGTAAAGTAGGCTTCCGTTTGAAGCTTGATAAATGTATCCATGAGAGTCTTCAAATATCGCTGAGGGTCCACACCAGTGTCCTCTACACATGAGTAAATCAAGGCAGGCAGATTTGGATGTCGACCATACAGCAATTGGAAAGGGCTCTTACCAGTGGACGAATGCTAGCTGATATTATATGCAAACACAGCTGTAGGTAGAAGGGCACTCCATTCTGAGGGTTGATCCTTTACCAATTTACGGATTATGTACATTAGGGTTCCGTTGACCCACTCCGCCATTACATTTGATTTCAGATGATAGGGGGTGGTCAAAACCCCGCAGATTGCCATCAACTTGTTCAACTTCATTGGGATGTGAGAAGTGAAATTGGTTCTTTTGTCAGTTAGAATGAACTGCAGGCAGCTGTGTTGCTGTATAACACACTACATAATAAACTTGGTAGTGGTGACCGCTCCCAAGTCGTTAATGGCCCTGGCCTCCACCCATTGAGTCAAATGATCAATGGCAATGATTATATACTTGGATTGATTGGCACTATTTGGCAGAGGTCCCACTACAACAATGGAAATGGTGTGCCAGGCGAACTGGGGCTTAACAAGCTGGTATGTGGTCTTTTTGTGGAATGGCTTCTAAACTTGACACTGATGGCAACAACTAACTGTTTTCAATACATCGCAATGAATGCTTTTTCCAGTAGTAATGGGGTCACAAAAACTCCAGAGTTTTCTGCAAGCCTCCATGTCCTACAGCCCAATGAGCGTCCTTAATAATTGTAAGTATAGCCGAAGGTTTAGGAAAAACTCAGCGTTGAGTCTCCAGTCAGTTTATATAGTTCCCCCTCGCATAGGAAAGTGTCCTTTCTGAGCCCATCTAATACCTTGATCACCTGTGGCGGATCATCCTGGTATTTGTTCGCCACCATCTTCTCATACATTATGTCAGCTAAATCCTCCATGATAGCGACCGTTGGCATCTGGGAAAGACAATCTGCATTTTGATGTTTTTCTCCTTGACGGTTTTAATCTCAAAATCATATGCCTGGAGCTTTAGTGCCCAACGTGAGAGCTTTCCTTCCAGTTCATGCAAATTCTGCAGCCTGTGCAAGGAAGAATGGTCTGTCACTACTTGGAATCTTACCCCATGTAGATATACCTGTAACTGTTTGTAAGCGTAGTTCACTACCAAATGCTCCCACTCAGTCACAGTGTAGTTTCATTCATTACAGTTCAAGCTTCAACTATAAAATGTGACAGGATGCTCCACGCCATCATCGTCCCTCTGGGATAATACTGCCCCAATAGCGGAGAGGGATGCGTCCATATGTACTATGAACTTTTTGTCAAAGTTGGGATATTGCAAAATGGGTGCGCTTGCTAATGCAGTTCACAACACATCAAAAGCATTCTGGCATCATTACATCCAATTGAAAAAAGCATTTTTCTTTAAAAACTTGAAAAGCAGGGCCCTGATGCAACTGAAATTAGGAATGAACCATCAGTAGTACCTTTCATCCCCAGAAACACTTAAATGTCCCGCTTATTACCTTGGTGAGTCATCTTGCTTGTTGCTTCCACCTTAGCATGCTGCAGTTTAAGCCCATTTGAATCCAAGATGAACCTGAGGTATTCCAATTGTTCTTTATAGAAATGGCACTTCTGAGGCCTAATTTTGATATTAGCGGCAGCAGGGCACTGAAACACTTGTTCCAAATGGGTAAGGTGCTCAATAAACGTCTGCGAGAACACATTGATATTGTTAAGGTAAATTAAGACGCAGGACAGATTTAAATCACCTTATATCATATCCACGGCATGCTGGAACGTAGCCGGGGCGTTGCACAACCCTTGTGACATTTGAGTTGGCTGGAATAACCCTCTCAAAGTGATGATAGCACATTTCTCCCATTCTGTGGATGGCAATTTTATCTGCCATTACCCCAAGATCAGATCCATGGCGGAAAAATAATTTGCCCCTCCCAATCGGTTCAACGCGTCATCAATCTGTGGAAGAGGTTTGAATCCTTCTTTGTTACGTTATTAAGTTTATGTAGTCAATAACCACTAAATTTGAGCCATCTTTTTTCTTTACAATTTAGCACTGGTGATGCCCATGGACTGTTTGATAGCTCTAGCATCCCCTTAATGAGAAGTTTATCCACCTCATCAGAGACAACCTCTTCCGTTGTTTTTATTAACATCTAATAGGTCGCAATTGAATGGGAGAATGATCCCCCGTATCTATCTGATTACCACCCCTTGAGCGCACCCCAAATAATGATTGTCATGTGTGATAATATCTCAATACTTTTCAAATAAAACCGTAGCCTTACCTTGCTGTTCCGCCAATAATCCAGTAAGCGCTTCCCATAAACAATGTTCAATATGCCAAACGATGAGCTTTCCAGTAGTCCAAGATCCTCCCATGAGCCAAAATCATGAATACAGCGAACTTCCTCTATAGGAACTAAGTATAAGTAAGCCACCACTTAGTGCTGCTCGATCATTATTGTCTCCTTCTGTAAATTCGATAGCAGCACTTTCACCTCCCCATCCTCAGGTAGCAGTAGCCCTTGAGCCACATGTGGTTCAAGATGTGAGTGTTGGTGAGGAGCCACAATTTCTCCATAAAGCCCTTTAGGGACATCAATTTTAAGCTCAGTCCCTACTATGCACTGGTGTCCAGATGGTATTCTCAAAGCGCTTGCTGCCCAAAGCAAGATCCCTTTGTACTCATAAATCTTGTTTTTTGGACCTGGTTCGCCACTTCAGTCATTGATAACAAACAGGAATCACTCTGTCGCTGTATGCTAGATTGATTTGAATAGAGTGGAACAGATCCGTTGGGTTCCACAAGAGGTAAAATAAACAAGGATCTGTTGTCCTAAAATAATAAGAGTTTCCTCAGCCATATTTATCACAACACCAAGTTTCCTCATAAATGCCACGCCAATCAACATGTCATAGTTGTTATTTATTTTGACCACCGCTGGAGTAAGAAGCCCAAATTGTAAAGGCAACACGCTATATGCTCCTTCAGACACAGTGCTATGCGTCCCTGAGGTTCCATATACTACTCAATGGTCCACATCCAGTTTTAACAGAAGCTTAACTACCAACTGGGTAGAGACTATGTTCACAGGGGCTCCCATGTCTATGATAGCGCGGATTTTTGTGTTTTGAAGGAAAATGTCGCAGTAAGTACATTCCGAGTAAGAGGAACCATCAGTATTTATTATATTTACGTCCAAAGGCTTTGTGTTACTCAAAAAAGGAGGAACTGACCTTGCCAACCTGAGGATACACATTAGCAATTTTCTCCACCAAAATGGCTACGTTAACTCTACTAAAGAGGCAGCGTTTGTCAAGGGATCTGCATTACTTGTGCTGGTCTGTTCCAAGATCTGCCACGCAGATGGCTTCTGAACGTCCTGGCGGAACTTGGGGCTTGGGGTGAGTTTTTACTTTCAGAAATGTAAGCAGGGGTATCCGATGGAAGCTGTTGGTATAACAAATAATCTGGTTGAGTTCCAAATCCTACACTAAAAAGATGCTTGAGAATCATTAGGGATGAGTGAATTGAACTTAGCGGAGGTAGAGTGTCCTATCTCTACTCCACTCAAGCTGTTTTCCTGCTCATTTCCTCAGTTGGCATCGCATACACATGTGGTTTGCTAGAACAGTTGCCGCATAATGCCCTCTTCGTCTGCACTGGAAGCAAGTATTCATAAAAGGTTCATGTATATAGCTTGCAGCGGAAGACCAGTGAAAAATCTGACAGTATGTTTCCAGGGTCATGGACAAACCAGCGGAGCGTACCTAGGCTGAAAAGGATTTGCTGATTTGTATGATGGATGAATACGTTCTAGTGGCTGATAACCCAGTCGCTGTGGCCCATATCCTGAAGAGTTTGGAGCGAAGACAGCGGAGATTTTTGGGCTACGTTGGGTTGCTGATCATGGCAGAGAGTCATCATAAGGTGTTCATGATTCAGATAAGTCTGGCATCTCCATCCAAAACGTGAGACATAATGTTATATAGTTCCCAATATGGTTTGACGGCCGCCTTCATCACTATACCAACATCCTCATCAGATAAAATGTTAGCTCCGAGTAGTACATGTTCTTTCACCGAGAAATGTTCAGTGAAGTCTAACAGGGTCTCGTTTTGGTGAAACTGTATAGTCAGAAAATCGTCTTTCCATTGGGTCATTTTAGTCGCACCCCCAAACAGTCAGAGAACAATTGCTTTAAAAACTTTGTAGGATGCCAAGATGTTTGGAAGGTAGCAGGTAACTTGATTGGCACTTCCACATCTAGAGCAGACTGCAACAGTTTCACTTTCTGCCAATCAGAAGCCCCTTCCACAGTAAATTCAAATCACTTGAAGTAACCATGTAGATTACCATCACAACTAAAAGGAGGTAATTTTTCAATTCGTACAGCTTTTCCTTGCTCCAGGCTCCTGCTGCAAGGATCAGGCGAATTTGTTCTGGAGCAACAAAGGGAATTACCCCTTTGTGAGCTATCATACAGCCAGCCGGATGGGCTCAAATTTGTCAAAATGGACTAGGAAGAAGTAGTGTCACGCGGGGGGTTTATTCCAACGCCTGAGGGATATTCATTAGCTGATCCATAGCATTCTTCCCCCAAATCACCACTAACTGCACCATCCCCCCCAGCTCCAGCATGCTCTGAAAAATGGCTATTGATTAACTGCTCAGGTTTAATTGAATGTCATCTACATTGTCCATCCTGGAATTCCTGTTGCAATGTCGCATACTGATATTGCAACTTCCAACAAAATTCCTGCTTAACGTGCAAATTATGCTCCACTGCTTGTAGTTGTGAGAGGACATATTTGATTGTGTTCTTCATGTGGACATGCTGTCAGCTAGCATTACCCGCTTGTTGACTAATGTCATTTATTTGGTTAAGGAGGGCAGCTTGTTCCCATACCAATTCCTCATTGGCCCATCAAAGGGTATCAAGCCGTTCTTGCATGTCAGCATACTCTTGTGTCTCACCAATCAGAAGATGGAAAACTCAATGGCGCTCATCCTGACTAATGTCTTCCTGTTGTACAACCCGATGAATTAGCTGGAGATATTTGGGGGACGTTGACAAAGGATAAGCGCGTTATCTGTCGTTCGCTGGGTACTTCTTTTGATACAAAGTTGGTGTAATTCAGCTGATATAAAACTGACTTGATCCGCCACTTGCCATTCCATCAGTGCTATTTTTCCTTAAGCTGCGCAATCACAGCTTTGAGCGCTTCCGCCCATTTGGTTAAATCCATCATAAAGCACTTGGTATTGTTTTCCAACGTTGTTATGTCCCAAATCCATTCCGTCAATAGGCTATGCTGTTCCAACAGTTCTTCTATTACCCGAGATAACTCAAGATTTAACTTTGGTACCAACATGTCCAATCCATGGCAGATGTTCTCAACATGATGGTCCATTTGCCCCAGCACCCCCTGTACCTCTGAAAAAGAGCAATTGAGGCGGTCAATCAGGAGGTGAATATCATTTTGCTGTGCTCAAGCAAACTGCACACATCTCCAATCTCTATATTGTGGCGAGCCAGCACATGCAGTAGCTGGCAAATAGATGGTTGCACATAAGCGATTAGATACCCCTTGATTCCGCGGGTACCAAGATGTTGAGCCAACCCCGCTGTAGTTGCATCCAGATAGGAAATGTACATGGCGTAGCAATTCTCTTGGTTCTGTTGGTTATAAAAAACTCAAGGCATACTCTCCCACCTCATCTTTGTATAATCAATATCTGCATAACATCCAAACCATAATATTCTGCAGCTGCTGAGGGGTCACATTTGTGGAGCGTCCTAGTTGGTTGGCCATCAGCTCAGGGCAGTTTTCTAGTTGCAGATTAATCATAACTTCATCGTTACCCAGTTTGGTTACAGTGGATAATATTGGTTCATCATTAGGTGCCTCCCATGCTTCTTCCATATAACGTGTGCGGAATCCAAACAAAATGTGACATAAAAAATGAGGGCTCATCATTGTGTCTTAGTTTTGAAGAACTACAGTTGACCAGTGGCCCCCTGTAGTGAGCACCATTGTTAATTCTCAGCATAGAGTTTTGATTCCGCAGAATTAGTTTGCACAGGGTATTAGCCACTGAACAACCAAATTAGACAATATGAAGATTGCCAATTCGAATAAAACTTAGTAATAAACTATATATGAAGCTATCTCCCTTATTTCGACCTTTATTATTTTACTAATTTGCAGACCTATCTGCAACAACCTAGTCACCAAAAGAAGACCTCTCCCTCAATTCTCTGTTTGACTCTTTATATCTCAGTTCCCCAAGCCAGACACATTCTTGGCATGGTAGTCCTCTATTCGTTTATCCTTTTACTAGGAACTCTCATTTATATAGAATCTTGGCGTAATTCACCCCTTTTCGCCAATTGGTTGACATTTCAATCGATTATTATTTGTATACTTCTTTTAGTCAATCTCAAGACTCGTTTTGTTTCCCCTCCGATCTGCCAGTATGGTTAGCATAACGTCCAGTTATATCAACTTCCCTACAGGGGGATTTTAGGATATTTGCCTGGTCAGAACCATTGGGATCGATCTGGACAAATGCTTAAGGGCTGATTGGGTAGAGTTGCCAACAAAATAGGGGCATCTAAGAGTGATTAATTATTAGTTATGCATTTGGATCATTCAGGTTTCATCACTGACTTTATGGTAATGTAAGTTTTAAGTTGCAAGGTGAATGATGCCGCCTGCAACTAGTAAAACGATCAGTTGGTTTATGATCTGCCTTAATGAGTAACAAGTCCCATTACCTAAGCAGGTCGCTAGCCAAATATGGTTGGTTCACTTGGATTGAGAGGAAAACATTAGGGGCTTGTTTTATGACTCTTTCCGTTTTAGATCTCAAGGATTTCTAATGATAAAATAGCCAGGATGGGGAAGACCATCGCTGCTGAGATGAGGATGGGTGATTCAATGGCAACAGCTGCCGTTTCATCAAAGAGGTGTCAACTGAGGGTTGGGCGCCAAATCCCCCAATATAATTTCCTAGAATTCACCAATAATAAATTAAGTTTTCATCTGGTATATAGTTTTAAGTAGTAAACTTTATCCTCTTTTAATTGTTCTATTCTTTCTCAGGGATATTATTGAAGTGTGCAAAGATTGGGAGACTCTTTAAGGAAAAGAGTAAGGATCTGAGCAAGGATCCAGAGAAGAAGCGGAAGAATTTTGGGGATTGCTGCTGATTGTGTGTCAAACCAGAGATACTGTCACTAGAGAATCTCAGAGAAGATCAGGCTAGACAGTACGAGGGAACGAATCCCTATTTTGAGACAACTCAAGTATTTTGAGCGGATATACTGGCCAATCGTTGGGCCAAGGTCTAAGAAATCCATTCAACTATGGATAATAGTTGTCATACTATCAACCAATTATATCAACAACAATACAACGCGGACAAATTGCACAAGAACTGAACCTGTGCAAGTAATAAGTTTATAGGGATTATTGGCTGAAGAGTAACCAAACTTATAAATTTTTACACGTGCCTCCTTGATATCTGTCCTCTAATTGTAAAATCAGATATCAAGTCTTAGGAGTAAAAACCAATTTACCCCCTGAGGCTGTGGTCGCTAAAGATGGGATCCCTCTATTTGCCCCCATCATATCAGAATACCCTCTAGCTCACAAGTGATTGTGGATACTGGGATCAAGATTTTCTCCCCTCCTATTAAACTTTTAAAGCAAAGTGGACACCCAAACACTTCAATTAAAGAAACGTAGACCTGTCTGGTATTTTAGATCCTGGTTATGGGAACTCTATATCTATATTAATAGGGAATCTAACGAGTAAACCATCCAAGTCCCTCAGTATGCCCTATTGCTTACTCAAAACTATGCCCATTAAAAATATTGCCAGTGTGAGTTGTTTTGGCTCTTTACAAGATTTAGGGTTTGATTCACTTACCCACCATTGTAACAGACGGTATTAATCCATTTGTTGCATTTTGATTCGGGTTTAGATTTTCCAGATCCAAATCAATTTGTTTAAAAAGATTTTTGGTGTCTGTCAGGTTCAGGCGCTGGGTTGTGCCTCGCCTGAATTATTGATTAGTCTCTTGCAAGCCTAATCAATGGTTTGGGCGAGGCCCCAGAAGGGCGACCTTTAAGGTCAAGCCCACACAATTCTGAACTTCATTCAGAATTCTCTCTTTCTCTGGTGGCCTTGGGGCCGCCCTTACCTTATCTTACCTGATTCGCGCACAACAAGTTTTTGTCACATCAAAAAAAACATGGGTTTTTGGGGTTTGATCTCCCTCAAATATCCTGTCTTTTTCTTGGTGTGTTTGTGGCATCAGATTATTGGGATCCTGTTTGTCAGCGACTTTTTATTTGATAATAAATAAAATAAGGCTAATTCCAGGGTTTGCAACCTCGCTTACCTATTTTGTCTTTTTCTCGCTCTGTATTTCCCTAATTCTGAGGTTTACTACCTCGAGAGTCCAGCTCACGCTGGACATTCAGCGTGAATTGCATCAAACCTAAGGTAAGATGGCGATCAGAAACTGAGACATTTCTGACCATTACATTATTCTGAACTGCATGTGCTGCCAGCACGCCACCAGATCCCCAGTTCGGCTGACCTCAGTGGTTGCTTCAAGTCCAAGTTGTCAAGTAACCAGCACCGGAGGGAGCTAGTGACTGATGGCCAACCCTGGACCTGAAGCAATTGTTGGTGCAAAATTCTGGTAGGGCCTTTCCCCCCACTAGGGATTTAGTTGGCACCGAGGGGACCTGGCCCAGCAGGGCTCTCTCACCTATGGACAGTCCATTAGGTATGGGGACAGCCATCCAGCCACACTGGACCACACGCCTCTTCTGCACTTCAGTTGGAGAGAGCGCCTTCCTGGTCAGGATAGGAAGACCGTCGCCAACTGGGGCGTGGGAGGGGAGGTGCACCACAGCCAAGCGCTGGGCATGCTTCCCCATGCCGGGTGGGCTGATTCCAGCAGCCCAGTCTCAATACGCTCTCACCTTTATCTTTTTCCTGTGAGGGGCCCAGAATTCCTCTGGGCTAATTTTCCCGGGGCTTGAGGTAACTCGCCCCAGGAAGCCCTCATGGTGGCGGCCTCCCACTGTGGGGCCCCTCTTCAGGGAGGGGCTCTTCTTTAGTGGGGGGTGATGTAACAGACAGTATAAATCCATTTGTTGCATTTCAATTTGGGTCTGGATTTTCTGAATCTGAATCAATTCGTTTAAAAAGATTTTTGGTGTTTGTCAGGTTCAGACGCTGGGTTGTGCCTCGCCTGAATTATTGATTAGGCTCGCAAGAGCTTAATCAATGGTTTAGGTGAGGCCCCAGAAGGGCGACCTTTAAGGTTGAGCCCATGCATTACCAAACTTCGTTCAGAATTCTCTCTTTCTCTATGGTATCTCAGGGCCGCCCTTACCTTATCTTACCTATTGATCTGCGCACAACAAGTTTTTGTCACGTCAATAAAAGCTTGGGTTTTTGGGGTTTGCAACCTCGCTTACCTATTTCATCTTTTTCTCACTCCAAATTTCCCTAATTCTGAGGTTTACTACCTCAAGAGTCCAGCTCACACTGGATGTTCGGCGTGAATTGCATTAAACCTAAGGTAAGATGGCGATTGGAAACTGGAACGTTTCTGACCGTTACAACCCTAGCTCTGGTTGAAAGTTGCTTTGGGTTACAATCTCATCCCTAATGAGCGCCAGATCGTCAAAGATCTTCTCAAGGAGTATTGCAATATCTTTCCTCGGACCAAGTGATTATGGAAAAATGTCTGGGGTAATTCACCAAATCGAGATTGAGGCTCACCCTCTATTCAAACCTTTGCCATACAGAATATCTAAAGTTAAGGAAGCTTAAGTGGCCCTATAGCTACAGCAACTGTTGGATCCAGGTTACTAATTCCTTCTAATAGCCCATGAGCTCCCCCGTTCTTATTAATTTGGAAAAAGGATGGTGGGCACTGTGTTGTCATAATTATCGCTGACTCAGTTCAATCACAAGAAAAGACAGCTATATAATTACTGTGTATAGATGACTCATTATGCTTGATGTTGGGTTCCCACTATTTTTCAGCTATGGATCTTGCCAGCCGGTACTGGCAAGTTGCTTTATCACCGGAGGATTGTGAAAATGTGCTCTCATCTCAAGTTAATAATGTTAGAGCCCACTCAAATGCTGCAGGGGCTATGTAACGCCCCTTCTACCTTCCACGCTCCATGGATGGACTTTTAGGTTATTTAAACCGTTCTTGTGTGTTGGTTTATCTTGACAATAATACAGCTTTATGAGTTGGGACCATCTAGTACTAAAAAAAAAATACAGCTTTATGAGAACCTTTACTGAACACAGATCATATCAGGAAAGAATTCCCAGTGGGTGTGGCAAGCTTCGCTAAAATGGAAGCCTTCAAAATGCTCCTTCTTTTAGAATGAAATGGATTTCTTAGGCCATAAGGTAGGGAAAGCTGAAATTTCCCTAGTGTACAATAAGGTCCTGGCCAATTCCAAAATGACCTCTTTAAATTTCTATGAGACGTACAAGTTTTTTGGTGATGGTGGTATATTGTTTCATGTTTCTTCCACACTTTTCTGACGCCTCTGAGCCTCTAGTATAGTTACTGAAGAAAGGGATGCCCTTCCAGTGGAAAGAAGAGCAGCAGCAAGCCTTTGGCCTGCTTCTCGTCTCCTTCTTTCATTCACCAGTAATTATTCATCTATTTGTCAAAATCTTGGCAATAGTTAAAGCTTGCTGGTGATAATTTTCATAGGTTTTGACAATATAGCAGTATAGGAGTATAACCCTCTTAAATGCTATTATAAAACTGGGGTATCAAAATACCACAGGAGGAATAAAAATGGGATAAAATATAATAAGAAAACAGGGATTTGAGTTTTATAAGTTTTAGTAGTGATACCCATGGAGTAAAGAAACCAAACATCTTAATAAAGTCGATACTTAGGATTTAAAGTGTTGAGGCTCAAAGTTTGTATTGCTTAGTAACATCTGAATTAGGGAATATTGATATTTGACCTACAAGAGCTCAGAATCTATACTTCACTTTGACAAGATGGCTGATGGTGGATAGGTAGGTTAAGTCCATGCAGTAAGGTTTTATGTATTTCACCCAATCAGTGCTGGAAAAATTTTGCACTTGGTTGGACTCCATCTGACCATATAAAAGGGGCCAGTCACCACAGAGTAGGCTGTACCAACGTGGAAGAGCCTGGAGAGAAGCTTCTGATGAACTTCCTGAATTTGTCGATGATTTGGTGAAAGCCAATCGCCTGAACTCATTTGTCTTGACCAATTATGATTAAAAGTGTTACCCCAATTTTGAGGGCTCACTGGGAATTAATCAGGGTCTTTTGGCTATCTTTTCATCACTTACCTCCAAACCACTCTTTTGAGTAAATTGAACTTGTAATTGTCCAACATTACCCCTTTAAGAGTGGTAGAGGAATAATAAGGTCTCAGGAATCGTCCATGCACTTGATTAACCATAATTCAAAAAGCAAGGGACTTGATGGAAGACCCATTCCCTCACTTATAGATGATTGTGAATGGTCCCTCCCAGATGGATCCAAGCTTTTTACTTTCTAGGCATAATTAAGTTGTGGTAGTAGAGTACCAAGTCTGCCACTTGGAAGGTAGGGAGTGGTGGCTGGCGCTTATTTGCCTCTTGGTCCTCTTTAGTGACCATCCTTGCTAAATTGGTCATCTCCTCAGACCGTAACTGGATGATGTGCGGTGCCAACTTCTTCATGGCTTGATCCAGATCAGTCCTAGCTGAGAAAACATATTTGGCTAGTAAAGCAGGCACCCCAGGTTCTCGCCCATATAAAACTTGGAATGGCAACAATTTAAGGATCTGGTGATAGCTGATACGGTAAGCATGAGAGCACTGGGTAAAATAAAGATCCCAGTGAAGAGGGTCAGGAGTAGACATTTTGTGTAAAATAGAGACCAGTGTCCCTTTGGCTCTTTCTACATTACCATTGGTCGAGGTGTTATAGGTTACAGAGAAAAGATGCTGTGTTCCCATGGAGGTAGCGAGGATATTCACCACTTTGGAGGTAAATTTTTTCCCTTTGACACAGAACAGGACCTGGTGACAACCATGGAGAGAAAATATATATTGATGAAGGAACGTGGCCGTAGCTTTTAAAGTTTGAGCAAGAAGAGCCACAGCCTCAACCCATTTGTTAAAATGATCTATTCTAACCAAAATATAACGTTACCGCCAGTGGTCTGGGGTAGAGGGCCTACCACATCTAGACTTATAGTGTGAAAGGGTTGTTGAGGCGTAGT
>JAKSZP010008649.1:0-33270 GCA_022478985.1 Massospora cicadina | reverse complement strand
ATGGGTTTGGGGGAAAGAATACCAAAAGGGCCCCACCAGGCCCAAAAAAAATAAATGGGTTCTATTTTTAGAGATGGTTTTAATTTAAAAAAATTTTTAATTAACCCCCCCCAAAACAGAAGGAAGGGGAAAACCTCCCCAGATTTTTGGGTTTTTCCCAGCAAAATTTCCCAAAAAAATTGGGTTTTTAAATTTTAAAAAAGGCCCAAAATTGGGGTAAATTTTCCCCAAAAGGTTTTTCCAAACCCAAAGGGAAAAAAAAGGGTAAAATTTTTCAAAAAAGAACCAAAATGGTTTTTTTCCCCTTTTCCAATTGCCTTAAAAGCCCAAATTTCCCCCCACCCACTTTAAAATTCCAAAAAGGGGGAAAAATTTTTGAATAGTTTAAAATTGGTCAAAAAGAAAAGGGAGGTGCCCAAATTCCTGTTTCCCGGGATTTTGAGGTCCACCCCCACCAAAAACCCAGTATAAACTAAAGATAGTCCAGCAAAGTTTTAGCAAAAACAACTAAGGCCGGGGAAAACCCAGATAATAAGGTTATTTATAAATAAAATGGTAAAATGGAGAAATTGTTTATTACGAAGTTGATCAACAGGGAAGTTGGTCAGGGAAAACATATTAAACTTGGACAGGGGAATAATATGTTTGCAGTTATGGACCCAAGCACTGGCCTACCAATAAGCATGAACTACCATCTCAATTGGTAGAATATACCAAAACTGACTTCATTCAACTTATTGATTGAATTTGGATTTAACCCAAACAAGTTATTGCATAAATAGAACAGGTCTAAAAGCCCCGTTCCTCAACTAAATGAACTAAACAACTTATGTTCATTATGTAACCCATTTGTTTTCATTCCTGGGCTGACATATGGGTCTTGGAATTTGGCTTCTCATTAGTACCAACCTGGGCATATTTTGTCTGTACCTAGCATTGGTCTAGGTTATGCCTCAGGTCAGGGAGGCCTTGTAACTTCACCTTTTGGGCCTCTTAGCACCCAGCCTTATCCTTGGGGTGGTCCCCACTATGATATCATGTGACTATGATTGTATGCTCCCAGAAGGCAAGGGGATAGAACATGGCGATACCACAGATAACATATAGCCCAGCATAGCAAAACACTAACAAGAGCTTCTATAAGCTATTCCCCTTGATGAACTGATATTACCACACCATAAGGAGGTCCAGATATCTATTGTTGACCCTTGGTAGATGGCGTGGTAGCAGTTAAAGGAGGTGGATATTGGGAACAGCAACCCTTTGTTATTCAATATGAGTAGGCAGTTAATCAATGGACCTGGAAAATGGGGTTATGGGTGAATTCATAGATCAGACAACTGAATAGGGCACTAAGCATACCCCAAAAGAGTAGGTGGTAAATAGAAACACCCAGTCCAGCTGATTAGCATATGGCTGAAGAGGTAGGCCATCCATATCTGAATAGCTGTACTAGCAAAGAATAAGTAGATGGTGGTTTTAATGGGGCTGTAAAGGTTTACAATTTTAAAATGGTACTCAAGGATAGCACGCATGTATTTAACCCTTTCAATCATTTGATGCATATATGTATCCAAAAAATGGGGGTTGATATAAATCTAAAAATGTATATATGCATCTAAAAACTGAGGAGTATATAAATCTAAAAAATGTATATATGCATCCAAAAACTGAGGGGTATGTAAAAATTTAAAAATGCATATATTCATCTAAAAATTGAGGGGTATGTAAAACTAAAAACACATATATGCATCCAAAAAATGAGTTTTACATATATTTTTCAAAATTTGTCAAATATTCGTGTTATAGACAAGGACCAAATTTACCAAAAATTTATATGAACAAAGACCAAATCTACTAGATATTTATGTTATGGACAAGGACCAAAATGATTACAAAAAGTTTGAACGCTGGCTAAGAAATTTGTGTCAAATTTAAGGCTAAAAAATGGATAATTTTTTGAAAATGATTGAAAGGGTTAAGATGGGGTCTGTCCATATAGTCAGTGGCCAACCCCTTGTGGGTGTAGGGAGTGACCTCTTCGATTTGCCATTATATAAGGGGTGCCAAAAGTTGAACCATTCGCCTTCATGCCTATGCTTGCTTGTCTTGAGTGCCATGGTTGTGTAAACCATTTACGGTGAGGTCAAGTTACAAGTTTATTTCATCCGGGTGATTTATGCCAGTTATTAATTAATGGGATATTTGATTGGTTGAATTTTGGGTTACTTTTTCCCTATTAGTTCATTTATGATTCCAATGATAAATATAGAACTTTATCAACATGATGGGTTTCAAAACTTACATCATTTATATCTTGGGTTAATATCCATCTCCCCAGTTCTACAATTACCTGTTTTGTGTTGTGAGGTTTCTAAATTATAGGAAACCTCATGACAGTTGGTGTTATGTGCACCATTATTCTCAGAATTTTTAGACATTTAAATATAACAAGTTGATTACACCGGTTTAAGATCTAGTCTGATAAAATCCACTGGATTTAGAATCTATATACAAATGTGAAAGCTCACTCACTTATTCACTCACTCATTACTGTATCTCAACAGACAAGGCCTAGAAAAATGAACTTTACATAGGTATTCACTAGATACTTTAGATGTGCAATAGGAAAAGATTTTTTATTTTTCATAGTAAAATAAAACGTCTTATAAATAACAAGCTAGAATCCTATATGTTTTTAATTGAAATTGGTATAATGTTATGGCAGAGCAGTAAAATATTCAGTTGATTCAATTTTAAACAGTTTTAATGAGCAGTTGGCGGTTTTGGGGATGATTAATAAGCTTATTTATTTAATAAGCAGTTAGTGATTGGTTAGCTTGATAAGTTAATTTGGTTTTGGTAAATGGTTGTAGTTTTTGGTTGTTGATTGATTTAAAAAATCAATAATTGGTATTGGCTAGGCTTTAGTTGGTGGATTTTGGTTGATTCGATGGACTCAGTGATTTCAGGTAAATGGTTAATGTTTTAGTTAATATGATAGGTTTATTGGTTCTGGATGAGTGGATGGTACTTTTATATTGATTCAATAGAGTTTGATTTCTTAATTTTATCAATAGCCATCTACCAATTATAAAAGGATCAATTGGGATCATCTGGTAAACTTTAAACCCAAAAACAAATCTGTGTTAAACTGGGTATCAACAAGAATTAGCCTAAACTTTTCTTTACAAAAGTTATTTTTTCATTTTATATAAGATGAATTATCTCATTAGAAAATAACCAAAAATAACCTAAATTTGCATTATACTTTATAAAATTTGGGAATATTTAATATACTTTTTAATAAAATCACACTTAAATTTTAGTAATAGTTCTATATAAGATCTAAAATATATATTTTCTAAAAGTAATTAAACCTTGGATCCCTCAAATTAAACTTTACTTGCTTGATCCAAGGTTGATCTAGCAAACCAATCTATTGGGGGAATAACATTTGATTTGACCTAATCATCGGATAAACTACCTTGTTCAAAGTGATAAAAAGATTTTAAAGCTTTGATCCCTCAAATTTAAACTTACTTGCTCAATCCAAGGTTGATCAAGAAAACCAATCTATTGGAGATATATCATTTTATTTGACCTAACCATTTGATAAACTATCTCAAATAAAGGGGATACAAAGGTTCTAAAGCTTTGATCCCTCAAATTTAAACTTACTTGCTCAATCCAAGGTTGATCAAGAAAACCAATCTATTAGGGAAATATCATTTGATTTGACCTAACCATTGGATAAACTATCTCAAACAAAGGGGATAAAAAGGTTTTAAAGCTTTGATCCCTCAAATTTAAACTTACTTGCTCAATCCTTGCTTTAGCTTTCTTTTTTTAGTACTAGTGGTGCCCAACCCAAAAGGGGGAGCCACCACGCATCTTTATTTGCAAATGGGCTAAACAAAGGGATTATCATAAAATATCCTTGCTTCAGCTTTCAATTGTTGCTTAAGGTATTATCTAGAACATTTTTAATGGTTAAATTTAACCTTCAGAGTATTTTTAATTGCTTTTTTAAATATTAACCGTTAGAATATTTTTTAACTATTGTTCTAAATATAACCTTTTAGCTTTGCATAAGTTTAAACTTGACATAAAAATAAAACAAGATGAAATTAACAACACTGGGGACAACTCCTCTTCCATCTACCCGGATAGCATGAGCAATTATATGCCTCCACCTAAAAAGCAGAAGGTTTGCCAATTATTCATTTTAGTCATATTTAACTTTTATTCTAGGCCGTCACTAAGCTAATCTCAAAGAATGCGGTCAACTCTTTAGCTCTTGCCAAGCCGATAAAGGCCACCATTCCCAGAACCAATTTCATAATTACCAATGAGGTTGAGAAAACTGAGTTGAATGCAGATTCTGAAGCTCCAATGGCGCCTGAAGGGGGGCACCCACCTTGGCCCCAATCTTTAATGCCAAACCACATAAGGTAGGAAAAAAGGAGACCATTGAGTTCTACCAAAAAACATACAGCTGGAATTTATTCTTCTAAGGCCAGATATCTATATTGGCTCAAAAAAGATGAACTCCCAATGGCAGTTGGTCTATGATAACACCACGGACACCCTCATTGAAAAGAATATTCAATTTTTCCCTGGCTTCTTAAAAATCTTTAATGAGGTATTAGTGAACGCTGCCAATAACAAGGTGAGTATAATTCTTTTTTTTGTTAGAGGCCTTAAAGTTGTCTACTGTGGCAAATTCAAATGGGACTACTAATAACATATTAAACTTCTATTGTCTATTTGGGACCCCACCATGCTCAAAATAAAGGTCACCATTGACCCAGAGAAAAACCTGATCTCAGTGTACAACAATGGTAGCAGAATTCTGGTGGAGATCCACAAGGAGGAGAAAGTCTACATCCCTGAGCTTATCTTTGGGCACCTTCTCACCTCATCCAACTATGACAACTGTGAGAAGAAGGTGGTGGGTGAACATAAAAGATATGGGGCCAAGCTGTACAACATCTTCAGCTCTGAGTTCATTGTAGAGATGGCAAGCAAAAAGTTAGGCAAGAAGTACTATCAAAAGTTTAGCAACAACATAAGCGTGATTGGACCACCCAAGATCACCAAGCTTGTGAAGGGGGAGGAGTTCACGAAAATCACCTACTGACCTGATATGAGCAAGTTCCAGATGACCACCTCAACGCTGAAATTGTGGGGTTCCTTAAGTGGTGAGTTTATGACATGTGTGCCATGGTGAGAAGGGTCAGTGTGTTCTTAAATGATAGCAAGCTCAAGTTAAAGATAACAAAAGATTATATTAAGATGTGCCTGAAGAGCATCTGTGGCTGATGAAAAGGACCTCACCAAAAGGCCTGTGTTTGCATGAGTCAGCGAGCGCTGGGAAGTTGGCTTCATTTCCTCAAAATTGAGGCAACTGCAGAAGGTTAGCTTTGTCAACAGCATCTCAACCTTTTAGGGTGGCACCCATGTCATCTAAATGTTGGATGAAATTGTGAAGCTAATCCAAGAGGCATTGAGTAAAAAGAAGCTCAAGAGTGAGATATTGCCGGGGGTCATCAAGAGTGACATGTGCATCTTTGTTAACTGTCTGATTGACAACCCCTCATTCAACTCACAAACCAAGGAGTATATGACTTTGAAGCCCACCAGCTTTGGTTCATGCTGTGAGCTTACAGAAAAGTTCCGGGGTGGGGTGCTCAAGTTAGGAGTTATTAACATGCTCACCACCCTTTCACAAGCCAAAGACAATATGGCCATGGTGGAGGCGTTGGACTCACACCAGAGGTGGGCTCATCTCAAAGTTCTTCAACCTGGCAGATGCCAACAAGGTGGGCACTATAGAGGCAGGGAAATGTACCCTGTTCCTGACTGAGGGGGACTCTGCTAGTAACTGATAATGGAGGTCCTGAAAAAGTTGGGTGATACTATGGCATGTTCCCTCTGTGTGGGAAGCTGATTAATGTGAAAAATTCCTTCCAAGCTCAAGTTGAGCGTACCAAAATACTTGATGATATATGACAGATTATGGGCCCAAACATCTTGAGAACAACTCAGACACCTCCAAGCTGCATTAAGGGTATAGTATAATGATGATGGATCAGAACCTAGATGGGTTACACATTAAGTGTTTGCTTATAACTATTTTGATGTTTTTTACCCAGCATTGCTCAAAGTGGATGACTTCATCCATAGAGTTACCTCTAGCAATTGTTGTGATGAACTCTTGTATGAGGTTATCCACTTTGAGCAGTGCTGGATAAAAAACATCAAAATAGTTGATAGACAAACACTTGATGTGTGACCCATCTAGGTTCTGATCCATCATCATTATACTATACCCTTAATGCAGCTTGGAAGTGTCTGAGTTGTTCTCCAAGCTGTTTAAGCCCATAATCTGTCATATACCATTAAGTATTTTGTTATGTTCAACTTGAGCTGGGGAAGAATTTCTCATATTAAACAGCTTCCCACACAGAGATAACATGTACTTCATCTGTCATCTGACAATTTTACACCCATGCAAGATGATAAGTGCTAGCTTGTAACTTTGTATTCAACAAGAAAAAAGGCTCACTTGCATTGAATGGCTTTGCCAGGTTCACTCTGGCACTTACTGTTGGAATCCAGCAAAGGTTATGCTCGCAGGTGCTTTGTGCCGCTGGATCCAACAATGGATAATTTAAAATAAATAATGAACTCATAAGAAAACTAGTTTTCTACTCAAGTTTAAAGTTTTTTATGTTTTTTATTGTTTAAGCGAGGCAAAACCAAAAAAGGTCCTTTTCTCAATACTAGTTTTTCCTATTTAAACTAGTTCAAATTTTGAGACCATTGTTTTTGAGGCTAAAGTATAAAAGCTGAGTCATCCAAATTAGAGAATATAGGTTTTTGGCCTATCAGATTGAAGATAAAATTTTTGAGGCAAAAGTGATCCATGTGATAACAATTTGACAAAATGTATCTAATCACCAGCGAGTAAAATCTTCTCACCTCAGCGGTGGTCAGACTCATGTGGTAATGATTGGTTAATTTGAACCCTATCATTGTCAAGTAAAATCTTCTCACTTCAGCGGTGGTCAGACTTGTGTGGTAATGATTGGTTAATTTGCACCCTATCATCATCGAGTAATATCCTCTTACCTCAGAGGTGATCAGACCCATGTGGTAATGAACAACTCAAATTCAGCTGAGAAGTCAGAGCATTTCTTATTATCAGTTCTTACCTTATTTAGCCAAATATGGTTATAAACCATATTTTCCCAATAGTTAGGATTCCACCAAGATTCTGCCAAGGTCTTTTCGCCGTTAGTGATCATATCATCAAAAACTACAATATTATTCAAAGTGTGGACTCCAACATTCTTTTTCTGAAGTTGAGAAGGAGAATGTCCGACATTGCCCCTTCAAGAATGTTGGGAGGAGTGTAGGAGCGTAAGAAACGGTCATGTACCCGGTTTATGGTAACTCCTGAGGCTAATGATTTGATGGAGTATTCATTGCCTCTTTTGTAGCTGATGGAGAAAGGTCCCTCCCAAATCAAACCAAGTTTACCGCTTCTTGGGGTGATGCGGTTATGGTAGTGTAACACCTTATCAGCCACTTGAAATGTAGGAAGAGGGTTGCGGAGCTCATTGGCAGCCTGCCCTTCTTTGGTCACTGTTTTTGCTAAGTTGGTCATAGCTTCAGCTTGGAGTTGAATAATTTGGTTAGCTAGCCTTCGCATGGCTTTCTCAGGCTCCTCTCCTCTAGAGAAGACATCCTTAGCCAGAAGAGCAGGTATGCTTGGTTCCCTGCCATACAAAACTTGGAAAAGGGACATTTTTAGACACTGTTGATAACTAATCCGCTAGGCCATAAGGGCACTGGGTAAGAATTGATCCCATTGAAGTGGATTGGAAGAGGCCATTTTGTGGAGGATGGAAACTAAGGTTCCATTGGCTCTTTCCACTGCCACATTGGTAGATGGATTTTATGGAGCTGAAAAGAGTTGTTGGGCTCCCATGGAGGTAGCCAGGAATTTGACTACTCTAGAGGTAAAATTCTTGCCATTATCACAGAGTAGTACTTGGGGGCAGCCATGCCAAGCGAAAATGTGTTGATGTATAAAAGTGGCAGTTGCCTTGGCTGTTTGGGCAGGAAGCGCCACAGCTTCAACCCACTTAGTGAAGTGGTCAATGGCTACTAGGATAAACTGGTTGCCACTGGTAGACTGTGGAAGGGGACCTACAACATCCAAACTAATGGTGTGAAAAGGTTGTTGCGGGGTAGTTGGTTGATACTGGTATCTAGTCTTGAAACTGAATTATTTCTTGCACGTAAGACAGGCTTCCAAGACATCAACTATAGCTTCCATGATTCCATCCCAATAGTATCGATCCTTTAGCCATTCATAAGTTTTCTTAGCCCCTCCATGGCCTAAAATGGAGTGAGCTTTGAGGATGGCAGGTACACGTTCTGAGGGCCGGAGGTAAGGCAACCACTTCGCCCCCACCTGCTTATACAACTTCCCATTTTCCACTTTGGTGTTGCATGAGTGGCGGGCTAACATCCTCTGAACCGGATCATCTTCATCCTCCCATTCATTGGGAGTCATTAATAGATCATGCAACCTTTCAGCCTCACTATTATCCAAGTGGAGAATTGGCAGTTGAGACAACCCATCCACATTCATATCACGAGCTCTGGCACGATGTTCAATTTGCATATCATAAGGCTGGAGCTTTAGAGCCCAGCGAGCTAACCGCCTAGTAGGGTCCTTCATAATTTGTAGCCACTTCAATGAAGTGTGGTCAGTAACTACAAAAGAGGTGGTTCCATAGAGGAAAGGGCGGTAGTGCTTTACAGCCAACAGAACAGCCAGGCACTCCTTTTCAGTTACACTGTAGTTAAGTTCAGGCTTTGAAAGCATCTTACTGAAATATGATACCGGATGATCAATACCATTTTCATTTAATTGGCCTAAGATGGCCCCAACGGCGTAGTCTGAGGCATCCGTGAACAGGATAAAGGGTTTTTTGTAATTGGGGTGCCGTAGGATAGGGCGTCGTTGTAGTAGCTGCTTCAGGGTCTCAAAAGCGGCTTTTTGTTCAGCGCCCCATTGGAAGGGGATATTCTTCTTCAGTAAGCGAACAAGGGGCTCACTGAGTTGTGAGAACTTAGGGATGGACTGATGATAACCCCATCATCCCTAGAAACACCTGTATATCCCGCAAATTCTTAGGGGGAGGCATATTTGCAATGGCTTCGACCTTGTTCTGTAGTGGTTGGATTCCTTTTTGCGAAATGGTGTGTCCAAGGAAATCCAATTTGCTGAAAGAAGGTGCACTTTAAAGGTTTAGACTTGATATTTGAATTACGTAGCCTTCCAAACACCTCCTTTAAGTGATCCAGGTGGTCGTTGAAGGTTTTTGAGAACACAGTAATTTTGTCAATATAAACGATAACGCAGGTTAGATTTAAGTCTTGCAAGATGTGATCCATCGCACACTGGAAAGAGGCAGGTGCATTGCACAACCCTTGGGGTAATCACATGGGTTGGAAAAGACCTTCACTGCATATCAAAGCGCATTTCTCCTGGTCCTGTGAAGAAAGGTCCATTTGCCAATAACCACCGGCCAAGTCCATGGCAGAGAAAAAGTTTGAGCCGGATTTTTGGGCCAGGGCATCATCAATGCGAGGGATAGGATAGCTATCCTTCTTCGTGAGGTTATTTAGCTTGCAGTAGTCCATGACTACCCGGTGACCTCCATCTTTCTTCTTAATTAACAACAGTGGGGAAGACCAAGGGCTTTGAGAGGGAACAAGTAACCCCACATCCAGTAACTGTGTGAGTTCCGTCCCATATGCTGTTCCTCCACCTTTGACTTACAATATGGTTTTGACCGAATGGGATGGGCATCACCCACATCAATGGAGTGGCACCAGCCCTTCATATGGCCATAGTCGTGGGCTTATTTGGAGAATATGTCGCTATAGTCATCAAAGAGATTATGAACTTTCTCTAACTCAGTTGGGGTTAACTCATTCGATATATGGACATTTGGTAAGGTACACACCAGGTTGTCCGTTGGCAGGCCCAAATCTGCCATTGAGCTGATGTAGTGGATCTGTTCAACATCCTCCATAGGGATTAAAAATCCTCGCCAACCTATTGGTGTTTCTGTAAGATCATGTTCTTAGCAGTGAGATTTACCAACAGGAGAGTAATAGGTCGCTGATAGGCAGGGTCTAGTAGCCCAGGTAATACACGAGGCTCCAAAGGACTAAGGCCTTCAACACTTATGAGGTGCAACAAACAGTGGCGTGGGATTTGGAGCGTGATTTTTGTGTCAACCACTCGTTGTTCACCCGGCTTAATCACAACCTCATCTGCTGCATAAAATGGAATACCATCGCTAGCCTCCACTGAACAAGACAATTTCTTAGGGTTGCGCCCAGAGGTGACATAATGTAAAGGCAAAGCGGATAAGGGGTATTTAACCAGGCAGGTGAATTCATTCTTGAGGAGTTCTTTGTTGGATAAGACTAATGGAACTTCGTAGTTCATTAAAGATTGAAACCCTTGTTTCATGTTAATGATACCTTCATACTAGATCATAAATTGAGTACCTATGAGCATATCATAGGAGTTATTATCTAAAGCCACAGTGGGGGCTGATAGGATAAGCTTCCCAACGCGAATGGGAAGAGAGGAGTAAGCGCCAAGGGCGTGGGTATTGTTTGAGCCCTCAGTTCAAAACTCCTTGACATAATCCAGGTCAGGCTTCAGTTTAATCTTTTTCATCAGCTGAGATGAGATTACATTCACTGAGGAACCTGTATCCAGGATAGCCATCACCCGGCCTTTGTGAACAACTACTTCAACCTTGGTAAGTGAGCTTCCAAAGTTGGTAGACAGTGCTAAGACCTCCTTGAGATGAGAAGTGGAGGTTAATTTGCAGGCGGTCTCAGGGTAAGTCTCCAGAATAGACTTCATGGTATGCCCTCACTGTAAAGGGCGAATTAAGCTCGATAGGAGCTGATCAGCGTCACTGGCTGTTTCAATAGTTTCCATACAACCTATAACTTGGCGAAGGTATGTATCCTTTGGTATGGTAGTTTCATCTATTCCTTCAGCGTTTAGGCGATCAGGGACCTCCACTTCCGCGGGAGCTCCCAATAAGTAGAACCCAACATCATCGCAACCCCCCTCAGAGTCAGCCTCAGGGGTATTGTCAACCATGGGTAAGGCTGTAACTGAAATGGGGAGACAGCCATGAGAGGTGGGGTAATTAGCTTTGCTTTAACCGGCATTTAACAACCCCAGTATTTCTGGAGGATATACTCTTAGGGCGCGCACCTATTGATTGAGATGAAGGGGAAACCAAAGTAGAGATCTCCGCTTTGCATGAATGAGGGATGTCCATTTTAAGTTGCACTGAAACAGCAGGTTTTTCAGGGAGAATAGGCACAGGTGGCCTCACTTCCAACGGTTCAATAGGCCGCAGCTCACCTAAAGAAATATGGGCGACGTCTAACAAAGCCTCTTTTATATCACAGAAAGTTGTAAAGTGGCATTTCAATGATATGATATGCCTGGTGAAAGAGGGGGTGTGAAGCTAACCCTGTTAATATGGCGGTGATAGCATCATCCAGGGTAAGCAGATTAGATGTAGCCAACCTTTGAGCAGTGAGATAGAACCGCTCAGCAAAACTAAAGAGGGTTTCACCCTCATACATGGTAAGGCGCATGAAAGCCTGTTTTTCCCTGTATAAGCTCTGCTTGCATCTAAATTCAGCCAAGAGGGCCTTCTTAACATTTGGCCAGGTGGGCTGAGGATCCAGGTGAGGGACGATCAACTCTTGGGCTTTAAAGCTTAAACAAGGAAGAATATACTGAACTTTATGTTTATCAGTGGCGCCATCCATCGCAGCTTCATAAACGTACAAAAAGGAGGCAACACTCCCTTCACCCGGGGTGTATCTGTTTTTTATAGGTAATTTGGATGGCCGTTGCTCTAACTTTTTGAGACAAGAGAAGAGCTGGCTAGTTGCTTCTCGAGAGCAACTAAACATAATTCAGGAGAGCTTCTCACGTTGACAGCCTCCATTGCCTTGATACTTTATCAAAGTATTCAGGGTAATGCCCCCTGTAGTGAGCACCAGTTTGTGGGATCCACCGACGGATGCCACAGTAATTTTATCAAAGTGAGAATCTTACTTTTTAATAAAAGTATAAAAAAACGCTTTGTTAAAGTTTTTATGTTTTTTTATTGTTTTAAGCGGGGCAAAACCAAGAAAGGTCCTTTTTTCAATACTAGTATTTCATATTTAAACTAGTAAGAATTTTGAGACCATGGGTATTTAGTAAAAGTATATAAAGCTGAGTCATCTAAATTAGGAAATATAGGCTTTTGGCCTATCAGATTAAACATAAATAATTTGAGGCAAAACTGACCCGTGTGGTAACAATTTGATGAATTGTATCCAATCACCAGTGAGGGAAATCTTCTCACCTCAGCAGTGGTCAGACTCGTGTGGTAATGATTGGTTAATTTTCATCCTATCATTGGTGAGTAAAATCTTCTCAACTTGGCGGTGGTCAGACTCATGTGGTAATTATTGGTTAATTTGCACCCTATCATCATCAAGTAAAATCTTCTCATCTCAGAGGTGATCAGACCCGTGTGGTAACAAAAACCTCAAATTTAGCTGAGAAGTCAGAGCAATCCTATCATCAGTTCTTACCTTATTTAGCTGAATATAGTTATAAACCATATTTACATGATAGTTAGGATTCCACCAAGATTCCGCCAAGGTCTTTTTGCCGTAGTACTCATATCATCAATAACTACAATATTATTCAAAGCGCGGACTCCAACATTCTTTTTCTAAAGTTGAGAAGGAGAATGTCTGACACTTACCTAGATCAGAATCTTAAAAAAATCAGTTAACTGACTTTATCAACAAGGAGCTGATCCAAAGGGGTCTGCAAAATGACCTGCCTGCCTTTAATAAAATTTAAATATTATTATATTTAGGACTACTTATTTTAAATTAACATGAGATTGAATATTTGTTATTATCCAACTTTAAGGAAAACAAGAAGCTAAAAACTGCTTTATGGCATTACTCCATCCACTGCATCTCTTCCATGATTGATGGGCTGAAGCTCCGCCAGCATAATGCTATATATAGCTTATCTGGCCTGATTCTGAAGCCATGATAGCCTCAATTACTAAAAGCATTATTATTAAGCTGGAATACCATCATGGGGACCAGAGTATAGCATTAACCATTATTGGCCTTGCCCAGGACTAAGTGGGGATCAAAAATATCAACATGAAACTCCCATTGGCCAGTTTGGCTATTGTGATCAAGGTGATAAGGATGCCAGCACTGTATGGTATTTCAGCATCAACCTCATTATCTTCTTAACTGTTATTCCACATGAAAGATATGCCACTTCTCAACTACCTTGAGAATAATAAAGGAGAAGCCTGAGTATTTTGTACTGATGGTACCAATTATTTTGTTAAATAGGTGTAATGGCATTGATACTGAGTGAACTACCAACATCCCAAACTATAACCCAGATGATGTGGTTTACAGCCTACAGAAGCTCATGAATAATGACTATCCCATCCCAATGTGGCCCTGATACCTCAGATTTATAGGTAACATTAAGCTCTCTGGCCTGAACTGCTACAAAGTGCGTGGCTGCATTACCAAGCTTGATGATCAGCTTCTTAAAATAACTAAACTCTCTATCAGATTGTGAACTCAAGTGTATGATGCTTTAATGGAGGACTGGTATCTTAACTCAAACATGATTGAAGAGTATGAGAAGCATTACTCTGATTTGGATGTGAGGTATATTATCCAGATATCAGAATACATAGCAAAGCTAGAGGAGAAATCTTTACTAAGTTCTAAGCTAACAAACATTATCTCTACATCCAATATGATATGCTTCAATAAGGATGGCTGCTTCAAGCACTATGATTCAGCTGAAGAGATTCTGACTGAGTTTTACAATGTCCGCTTGTAGTTCTACCAAAAGTGCAAGAAGAATATATTATCTAAACTCAAGCATGAGTACACCTAGCTTTATATCCAGGCCTGCTTCGTGAAATTAATTATCAATAATGAGTTTGAGATTTGTTATGCTAATCCTGCCTTTATGTTTAAGGAGTTCAAAGTAATATATCTTGCCCCATCTATGCCAATTAATGATGACAAGGCCACTGATAGTGGGTTTAGATATCTGCTTGGCAGAAAAGAGCATCATAACCAATGAGAGATTTATTAAATTAGTAGAAGGCTATTAAGCCAAGTTGGAGAAGATTGAGGTTCTCAGCGGAAGAGCCCTCTGGACTTTTGGAATACTAACCTCAACTTCTTTCTAGAGCTGTGGGATATTGTTAAAATCCAAGGGTCACTTTTCTAATAAAATTTATTTCTGCGCACTTTTTATCCTTTATTTTTTTTATAATTATTTTATATTTATTTTAACAATGTTTTATTATTAGTATTATTCTCTTTATTTTTCTTAATTATCTAGCTTATTGAACCTTCTTGGAAATTTTGCATGGACTTGGTTGTATATATAGCTGGTTCTAATATCCTTGATTGTGAATATAAATTGAGATATTTTCTCAATTATTTTGAGTGACCCTAACCAGATAAGATCAAATTTTGGAATTAACCTGATCCATGTGTGTTTCAAAATAAAACTTTATTTAATTTTGAATACAGAAAATTTGTAGCAATTTTCTAAGCTATTTTAATGCTGTGCCTTTTTCATGGCTCATTGTTATCAAAGTCTTGAGTTTTTAGTTTGATTAAAGTATCTACAAGATTCTTGACATAATGAGAATAAGTGTTTTTGCCAGGATCTTCTAGAACTAAATATAGTAGTGTTGATAGGGCTGAATGACTTCCTTATAATACTTGAAAAGGGGACATTCTGGATGACAAATAGTAGGAGATATTGTAGGCAAATATTGCCAAACTTAAATAAGTACTCCATTCAGATAGTTTGGCTAAAGATAATTTCCTGATAATGTTTACCAGTGTCCCATTTGTGCGCTCAACTGTACTATTAGTTTCAGGGTAATATAAAACAGAAAACAAACCTCATACTCCTATCAAACTTTTGAGCTTGGCAAGGACATTAGCAATAAAATTAATCCATTATCAGTAAGATTATCCTATGGACATTCATGCTTTGTGGAGGATGTTTTCAAGAATGAACTTGGCTGTAGTTGCTGCTCCTGCTTCCCAAATAGCCTTTATTTTAACCCATTTGGTCAAGTGGTTGATGACTACAATAATGTATTTTACCTTCACGTTGCTTTTTGGAAGGTGGCCAACAATAATGATAGATACAGTGTGCCATGCAAACTTGGGCCAAACAAGTTGATAAGATGGTTTTCTCAGGACAGTTTTTGCCTTGAAACTCTTCACAGCATTTCAATGTTTTTTGGATGTTAAAAATATACTCCTAATAGTAGAATAGCTTCATATGCTCTTTTATTTTTTCAATCCACCATGCCCTATGGCCTTATGGGAAGCCGAAAGGATGCCTGTTTGGGCCAATGGTCATTAGAAAATATACTCCTTGCCCTCAATGATCTTGTAAAGCATCGTGTTTTCAAAGTTGTATTTTTTTTTAAATCTGATAATAGTTTTTGGATGAATTTGGGCTCATCTTGGTAATCTTCACTGATATTTTTCTTAAACAATCTATTGGTAGCCTGACTAAGTGTTGCAATAATGAGTAGTCAAGATAGGCAATTAGCTTTTTGATGCTTTGTCCTATCTTGATGATCAATTGTGTAGGCATAAGCTTAAATTGTAATGCCCAGAGGGCTTATTGGCCTTCAGGTTCACTTTTCTTCAGCTATCCTATATAATTATAATTGGTAAAAACTTTGATATGAGTGACATGCAGGTAGACTCAAAATAGCTTGTAAGCATATATGACAGCTAAGCATTCTTGATCTGTAACTGTGTAATTTCTCTCATAAACATTTAAGGTCTGACTAGCAAAGGCAACTGGATGTTCTTTACCATCTTCTCCAACTTGAGATAATATTACATCCACTTCTGTTAGGGATGTTTCAGTTTGGAAACCAATTTAAGAGCATAGTCTGGATATTGAAGGACAGGCATGACCAATAGTGCTGATCAGAGTTGGTTAAATGCATTTTGGCAAGCTGTAGTTCAGTCAAATGGGAAAATATCCTTAAGTAGATAGAAAAGTGGCTCTCCAAGTTGAGCAAAGTCAGCAATAAATTGGCTATTGTATCAGATCAAGCCTAGGAATACTTGGATATCACGCTTGGATTCATCTGTTTCATTTTAAAGATAGCTTTTAACTTAGAGGGTTAGAGCTAAAGAAACACTTTGTAATTATAAATCTGAGATATTCAATCTTGTCTTTGAAGAACTAGCACTTTATGGGCTTTTTTTAAGTTTTCAGCTGCTAGACTTCTGAAAACCTCCTCTATGTGTTCCAGGTGGTCATTAAAAGTGAAGCTGAAGACGTTGATATGATCAAGGTACACTAGTACACATGATAACTTCAAATCTTCCAGGATTATGTCCATGGCCCTCTGGAAGGTAGCTAGGGCATTGCAGAGCCCTTGAGCCATTCTCATCAGCTGGAATAGGCCCTCTTGGATTATAATTACACATTTCTTGCGCTTTTCTTCAAGAAGAGTTATTTGCTAATACTTGCTGATAAAATTAATGTTGAGAATAACTTTGTGCCCCTAGCCTATCCAAGGCGTTGTTGATTTATGGCAGAGAGTATAAGTTCATCTTTGTAATGTTGTTTAACTTCTGATAATCAATGACTACTTGGATGCTTCAATCTTTTTCTTTACAACTAAAATTGGTGCCACCCATGAACCTCTTGAAGGCACTAATATGCCACAATTGGGGAGTTCAATAATATCCTTAGATACATCTTCTTATGATTGTTTTAGCATCTAATTGATTGTAATCAAATTGGTTCATAACCTCAGGTATTGATATTTTGGATGACGCTATTAACACATCCTATGTCAAAATCATCTTGTACAATTATTTCCCAATATTTAGAGAATAACTCCTGAGCTTGGCTTTTCTCAGAGTTGGTCAGGTTGCTTAATTTGGCCATAGGGATGACATTGTTGATGCTGAGTAAGTCTTTATTGGGAAGCCCTATTTTGACAAAATTCTATACTTATGGAATAAATGTTTTTTCAAGGTAGGGAACAGATGCATAATTGTGATTTTTGATGTCACTTGATGTAGACTAGCTAATTTTGCAGGTTTGCACACAATATGTGTATTTCTCAATGGCCAGGAATGATAATACCAGGGGTAATGTTTGGCTCAAATTGAGATTTAGACCATGGTTTTTATACTTTACCATAAAGTCCTTTCAGGATATTAGTTATCAGCCCTGTCAGGACAATTATTTGATCTCCAGTTGGTATAGTAATGTGCTGATTTGACAAAAGTGAAATGCCTTTGAATTACCATCTAGTACTAAAAAAAGAAATGCCTTTGACTTGTTAATCTGCATGGGTAGTGTTTCTATCTTTAAAAGCACTTTGACATACTCAATTGGGAATACTCCATTTTTGTGGGCCAGATTTATGTATAGGCTGAGTTTCTTTTTCTCAACTGCCCCATCCCCACTATAGTAAAGCAGGATAGCCTGGCCAAGAATGGTGAGAGTATTGGCCTTATGATTGGTAACAAATCCAAATCTCCTTAAAAGTTAATCCCAATTAGAATATCATAGTTTGTATTTTGCAACACTATAGCAGGTGCTGTCACCACAATAGATCCAAATATGAGAGGTAAAGTACAGTATGCACCCAGAAATTTAGTTATATGTGCTCCTGCTGTACCATATATTTTTGACAGTGGGCAACATTGAGCGCAATTTCCAACTTTTTAACCAACTTTGTGCTTGCTATATTGATAGAAGCAAAACTGTTGACAATGGCCAAACTCACACCTTGTTTACTGATATATCCACATAAGTACATTTGGAGTAGTTTTTAGAGTTATTTATTGTGTGAATACTGTGACTGCTACCTGACTCCAGATGTGATTTTAGACTTGATCAAATTTAAGTAAGTTATCTACTAAAATCTTCACGGGAATGGCTACTTATATGTTGTTAAGAAAAGGGATGTTGGTTGAACAACCAGGTTGGAGGTCCAAACCCCTGATCAATAATCTGTTTTACATAAGGTTTTACCTCTGCTCAGGCTTCTTGGGTAGTTTTCAAGGGTTTAGTTGCTTTTTCTGTGGCCCAAGTAGTGACCATAAGGACATCATTAGCCACAATATGGTGGAGGTTATCTTTGGCAATATCTTTGGCCCTAAAGAGCTTGTCAGCTTCAGGTGAATAGTTTGGTGAACATTGGTGGAGTAAGAGCACTCTGCCTCTGCCTCACCTGCTCTTTTCTCACCTCAATGTCACTGTTGATTTCTAAAGCAACGTTGACCCCAGGCTTATTGTCAGACCATTTGTAGCATTGGCTAGCAAAATACCCCTTTTGATTACAGTTGTGGCATGTAAACAGCCCTGTTTGCTGCTTTTGATTGGATTTTTAGTTTGTAATTTAGAAATTTTTTCCCTGATCAGACATAGTGTTGCTTTTTAGGCCCAAAAATCAGCATTTTTGCTGGTCCTTGGGCCAAATAGGGGTACAAAACTATGTAAACAGTTTCTCAAGTATTTGGTAAGCTTTTGGGTTTCCATTTCTCCATTGAATGCATGTATCATGACATGGTGCAGTTTATGGAAAGGCATAACTGCATGTTCTATTGCAATATTAGCATCAAACTTATCTATTGCATTACATTTAAGAAAGACATACCTTATGGAAAAAATCTGTCCAAAAAAACTCAATAGTCTCATTCTGCTTGAATTAATTAGTAAGAAGCTCTCTTTTTTGGGCTTCTAATTTCTCAGGCCCTCCAAACTGTTTTGTCACCGAAACTTTGCCATCCATATAGGACCAATCATCACCCAAATAAGATATAACAAGCTTACAGCTATTGGCATCGAGTAAGGTAATCAGTGATGATCCTATTATTGTCTGATGCTCCCTGCATTGCTTTTAAATATTTTGAGAAAAGAGTAAACGTTCCGTCCTTATTAAAATTTATTTAGTTTAATGGTTTAAAGCTATCTCACCTTGTTTTAGGCATAGATGTTGTACTTTTTCTTGAACATCTTGGTGTATTATTTAGAATCATATTTCTTTCCCATTAAGGAGAAGCTGGAGTCAGAATTGATGACAGAACTCTAGTCATAAGATGGATGTTTGAAATATTAGTTTCTGCATCAATGTCATTTTCCAATGATTCAATTTCATGATATTGCAATAAACTTTTGAATTCTGATGGCTGAACTTGGCCCTTAATTATTTTTGCAGATTGTTTTTTTGGATGAATGTGCAGGATTATTTCCCTTTTCTTTTTTGTCAAGTCTGGGTGAGCTTTGGAAGCTTTGCTTTTTGAGGCTGTGAACTCTTTTTTAAGGTTGTCATGCTCCTCTTCTAATAGATCTTGATTGGACGTTATGCTTTTAATATCTTTGGCCATACTGTCTACTCAGGTATTTACAGTTAATAATTGCATTCTAAGTTCCCAAATCTCCTGAGTAATTTCAGTATTTCTGGCCTGCTTCTTGAAACAACTATCCAAGTCTTTGGAAATTCCTCTTTGATCTGGGCATCCTCATCTTCCCTATTTGGGGCAGCTGGTACTGCTGCAAGGTCTTTCATGTTTTTGTTCACAGTATCCAGCTCAGCAAAAACATAATCTTCAAATCATCATGCTTTGATTTAATTCCAGGTGATTTTTTTTTAGCCCAAAGTGGTATGTATGGTGAGTCATTCCATCTGAGATAATAGGAAAATATATTGAGCTTCCAGTTTTTGCAGTGGGTATTCATGCTTTATACCCATTTGTGCAATAGCCCATGGTGAACAAGATCTTGTGCGGCTATTTTCATGACTCCTTTGTTTTATAGCTCCTTGAGTGTGTTTAGTCTTTTATAAGCTTCATTGGCAAGTCTCATATTATCCGCAATTGTTTTTAGAACTAAGTAAGACTGAAATTTGTCCAGTAGAGCATTTTGGGAAGTTTGTTCTTCCCCTTGCAAATGGTAGATTTCTGTAAGTTCCAGATTTTGTCTAGCAAGAATTTACTAGTAATCTTGATTGAGGGTTGGTTAAAGTTAACTAGAAATCCATTAGTTTTTTGACTGTCTGTGAGACGTTTGGCAAGAGGTGCTATGGTTGCGTCACAGTACTTCATGTATATCTTTATTTTAAGCGCATGATCCTTAAGATAATAGAACAGACTGAAGGAGGGATCAATTTGTGAAGTTCCAATTCTAAAACCTTAATATAGAGCTTCCAGAATAGCTTTTATACTTTCATATGTAAGATTATTTGGGCTTGTTTTATTGATATGAGCTTTCCCACTGTGATATTATCAGGGGAGTAGGAGGTGCCCACATCAGAGCCTTGGAATCAGGTATTAAAATAATCTGAGGTTTCCTTGTCACTAGTTTCCATCTCATTATCACTATCTTTTCTGGCTGAATTTATTAGGAACTGGTTGTGTGGGTTAATTTAAGAGAGTGTCACCAATTTTGTGTGAGCATAAGTTGTTAAAAACTAAGGATTGCTTGCTCAATAAATTTGCTCTTGCATACTTTATTGGTTGAAGTTTGGCTGAATGATACTCAATTTTCCATGCGTCTTACAGTATTTTGACAGATTTGAAGCTCACTAGGCATATATAAATAACCCTGACTCTTCTGGTCAATTTTGGGCTCAACTTTTTCCTTCATATTCAGGAACTTCTACAAGGCAGGCAAAGGTACAAGCTATGGATTACAAGATTCCAGCTTGTTGACACTCTTCAAATGAGACTTCAGATAAAAACCAGTAAAGAGATTAAATATATAAAACTTTATTAAAGCTTTATTATTTTTTAATAATAACTAGGCCAGGAGCTGATATTTATACCACTGGGGCATCTCTTGGTCACATTTTAAACACACAATTTTCAAGATTGTTTCACCTCAGTTCAGCCCTGAACTGATACAACTATTTTTATTGCTAGGTTTATTGGTGGCAAAATACTCTTGTTTTTTTAGCATTAGTGGTCCCTAAAGCAAAATACTCTCATATTTGGGAGGATTTCAAAGACAAAAAGTGCAATAAGAATGTGCAAAAATGTCCTAGATTCTCTATATTTGAGTTTCATAATACTGCTGATAAAATATATATTCTGTGAAATTTTAGCATTAATTAAAGTCGATGATGCACCTCTATTCAGGCGTCAGTAGGCCTCTCTTAATAGCACTTGGTACTCCCATTTGGGCGGTCCATGTGCAAGTGCTGTCATGCTGATCATGAGGATTGACATATGAATTTTGCCATAGGGAGAAATTGATTATAAATACTGCTGTCTATTTTCCATTAATATTTAGACGCTATCTTCAGGTCAATCCCTAGATGATTTCTTATGCTGGATAGTTAATATTGCTCCCAATTAGTTAGTACCAATTGCCTAGTTTTGTTGCATGTATAATCAGCCTGAAAATGAGAGGTTATTCAGCCTGAGGTTTGGTGAAATAATTGAATTAGATTGACATTAGTATAATTGGCCTGAGCCATGTAATTGCAATAGGCTTTAAGTTGAGAATTAGAAAATTAGATAGAGTCTTGAGAGGATAACCAGCCTGATCTGTTAGTTGTCAGAGGGTTTATTTGTGGGTAAACCACCAGAATCTGAAAGTATGATAGAGAAGAACCAGCTTTCTTTTACCAGAGCCTCATCAAAGGCACCAGCTGTTCTAACAAGAAGGGCTGGAGGGTTGCCTCAAAAATCTAAGCTAAAGAAGAAGAGCAAGGATACTAAGCTCAAAAGTCTATTTCACTCTGTCAGTACCTCCAAGCCAGCTACAGTGAAGCTGGAATTACCCTCACATGCCAAAGCCAAAATGGGGAGCCCACTGCCAGCTAAACCTCTCTCCCGCTCCAACAGCATCTTGAAGCCCTAACTTAAACTAATACAGGATGACAGCAACAACTCTTACGATCAGTTCAAGGGCAGCATCAGCCAGAGAACTGGGAAGAAGCTTCCAAGTGAGTAAAGCTTACCCTCAAGTCTGTGGCCAATGTGTTGGCACTGGATAAGCCAGAATCCAAGACTAAAATCATCCCCAAGCCAAGAACCTCAAAGTCTCTGATAGTGAGGAGGACTTTGAGGTGGAGGCCATGCTTTTCGCCATTGCCAAGGTCCACCCCCAACTCTAAGCCATTCCCAAAGCCAGCTATGTCAACGTCATAGTCCTGTCATATGAGAAGAGGAACCCTCAGAAGTGAAAATAGAATTAGTATCAGAACACTTCTTGTAACTTAAAAAGCGTCCAATTAAATTGCCACTCATGCCTTCACTTTTCTTGAGAACAAAAGGTGTTTCTTTGACAATGTAGAGTAACAATTAAAATTTTTGAATGGGCAAAATTGGTTATTTTTTTTGGCTAAATTAATTTTGGCATCAATGGTTATTGCAAATTCAAGTTGGTAAGTTATCTATCCATAATTATACCCCAGCAAGTCAACTTACCTATAGTAAGCTTGGCACCAGGTTTTCAATGTGGGTGAGTACTTGAATTGGCTTTATTATTCCTAGAAATTATCAAATGGGTGGCCCATCTTAGGTGACACAATAATTGCTACCATTTAAAACCATTTGCTACCACCTAAGGTTATTACAACCTTATAAACCTGTAAGTAGGCCTTGATTAAGGAGGTACACCTGTTAAGCTAATACCAGGTAACATATCCCATCATCTCTATGAAGGCACAAGCCTGAATTTTAGTTAACATTGGAGTTTAGCATCAACTTGTAACTAACTGCTATCAACTATATTAGGTGGCAGTTACTATTCCAAGCTTGTGGGATCCACCAACGGATGCCACAAATACTTTATCAAAGTGGGAATCTTAGCTTTTAATAAAAGTATAAAAAAATACTTTGTTAAAGTTTTTATATTTTTTGTTTTGAGCAGGGCAAAACCAAGAAAGGTCCTTTTTTCAATACTAGTATTTCCTATTTAAACTAGTATGAATTTTGAGACCATGTGTATTTGAGGCAAAAGTTTATAAAGCTGAGTCATCTAAATTAGGAAATATAGGCTTTCGGCCTATCAGATCAAAGATAAATATTTTGAGGCAAAACCAACCTATAGGATAAAGATTTGATGAATTGTATCCAATCATCATAAAGTAAAATCTTCTCACCTCAGCAGTGGTCAGACTCATGTGGTAATGATTGGTTAATTTTCACCCTATCAGCATTGAGTAAAATCTTCTCACCTTGGCGGTGGTCCAGCTCATGTGGTAATGAACACCCCAAATTTGGCTGAGAATTTGGAGTAATCCTATTATTAGTTAAAACCTTTTTAAGCCATTTTTTGTTATAAACTATAGTTCTCCAATAGTTAGGATTCCAATGAGAATCCGCCAAGGTCTTTTTGCTGTAGGTACTCATATCATTGATAACCACAATATTATTTGAAGATTGGGCAGGAGAGGGGCCAATCATGGTAGCAGATTTGGGAGCACTAATACCTCCAACATTCTAGTCCTTAAATTAAGAAGGAGAATGTCTGACATTGCCCCCTCAAGAATGTTAGGAGGGGTGTGAATTTGTAGGAAACGTCTATGTACCCAGTTTTTAGTAACTCCTGTGGCTAATAATTTAATGGAGTATTCATTGCCTCTTTTTTAGCTGATGGAGAAAGGTCCCTCCCAAATTAAACCAAGCTTACCGCTTCTTGGGGTAATGTGGTCATGGTAGTACAAAACCCTATCCGATACTTGGTAAGAAAGTAGAGGAGCTCAGAGCTTATTGGCAGCTTGGCCTTGTTTAGTAACCGTTTTTGCAAGGTTGGTATGATGTATAGGTAAGGCGGAAAGTGGGTACTCGTCCATGCAAGAGTATTCTTTCTTGCTGGGTACTTCATGGGCTAGAACTAAGGGGACTTCATAATTGAGCAATGACAAGAACCCTTGCTTCATATTGATAATGCTATCATATTCAATCATAAACTAAGTACCTATAAGCATATTAAAATCGTTATTATCCAAAGCCACTGGAGGGGCTGATAGAATAAGCTTCCCAACACAAATGGGAAGGGACTAGTAAGCACCCATTGCACGGGTGTTGTTAGGACCAGCGGTTCCAAAGCCTTGGTTGTACTCCAAGTCAGGTGTAAGTTTGATCTTTTTCATCAACTTAGAGGAGATTACGTTCACTGGGGAGCCTGTATCTAAGATAGCCATCACCCAAAATTTTTGGATAACCACTTCAACCTTCGTAAGTATCCTCCCAAAAGTGGGTGATAGCGCTAAGACCTCCTAAAGATGGAAATTGGAGGTTAATTTGCACGCGGTCTCAGGGTAATTTTATGGATGGACTGCATGGTACAGCCATGCTGGATAGGGCAAATAAGGTGATACAACACCTCATCTGCGTTGTTGGTAGTATTAATAACGACTGGGTCCCCTAAAACTTGGCAGAGATACATCTCTTCAATTATGGTGGCTTCATCTAGTCCTCCAGCGTTCAGGCAATTGGGGACTTCCACTTCAGCAGGTCCTCCTACAATGTAATAGCCAACCTCATCTGTCTCCCCCTCAGAATCATCCCCTGGGGTATTAGTAACGCGAGGTACTGGCATAAGTTGTTTAAATGAGTCAAGCACATGAGATTTGTCAGCAATAGGTGTTTTTCCCTACGCTGACATTTCTTTTCCCTGTTCCTGTTCTTAGGTGAAAAGAATGAATTAAGCTTGATAGGAGCTGATTAGCGTCGCTAGCTGTGTCAATAGTTTCCATACAACCTGTAACTTGGCGGAGGTAAGTATCCTTTGGTATGGTAGTTTTATCTACTCCATCAGCGTTTAGGCGATCAGGGACCTTCACTTCCGCGGGAGCTCCCAATAAGTAATACCCAACATCATTGTAACCCCCCTCAGAGTCGGCCTCAGGGGTATTGTCAACCATGGGCAAGGTTATAACTGAAATGGGGGAGACAGTCATGAGAGGTGGGGTATTTAGATTCGCTTTAACCAGCATTTTTTCAACCCCAGTAGTCCTGGAGGACATACCCTTAAAGCGTGCACCTATGGACCAAGCTGAAGGGGAAACCAAAGTAGGGATCTCCGCTTTGCATGAATGAGGGATGTCCATTTTAAGTTGCACTGAAACAGCAGGTTTTTCAGGGAGAATAGGCACATGTGGCCTCACCTTCAACGGTTCATTAGGCTGCAGCTCACCTAAAGTGATATAGCGACGTCTAAAAAAGCCTCTTTTATATCACAAAAAGTTGTGAAGTGGCGTTTCACTGATATGATATGCCTGGTGAAAGAGGGGTGTGAAGCTAACCCTGTTAATATGGCGGTGATAGCATCATCCAGGGTAAGCAGGTTATACATAGCCAACCTTTGAGCAGTGAGATAGAACCGCTCAGCAAAACTAAAGAGGGTTTCACCCTCATACATGGTAAGGCGCATGAAAGCCTGTTTTTCCCTGTATAAGCTCTGCTTGCATCTAAATTCAGCCAAGAGGGCCTTCTTAACATTTGGCCAGGTGGGGTGAGGATCCAGGTGAAGGACGATCAACTCTTGGTCTTTGCAGCTTAAACAAGGAAGAATATACTGAGCTTTATGTTTATCAGTGGCGCCATCCTCGCAGCTTCATAAACATACAAAAAGGAGGCAACACTCCCTTCACCCGGGGTGTATCTGTCTTTTATAGGTAATTTGAATGACTGTTGCTCTAAATTTTTGAGATGGGAGGAAGAGCTGGATAGTTGCTTCTTGAGAGCAACTAATCATAATTCAGGAGAGCTGCTCACGTTGACAGCCTCCATTGCCTTGATAATTTATTGGAGTATTCAGGGTAATGCCCCCTGTAGTGAGCACCAGTTTGTGGGATCCACCGATGGATGCCACAGTAATTTTATCAAAGTTAAATTCTTACTTTTTAATAAAAGTATAAAAAAATACTTTGTTAAAGTTTTTATGTTTTTTTTTGTTTTAAGCAGGGCAAAACCAAGAAAGGTCCTTTTTTTGATACTAATATTTTCTATTTAAACTAATACGAATTTCAAGACCATGGGTATTTGAGGCAAAAGTATATAAAGCTGAGTCATCTAAATTAGGAAATATAGGCTTTTGGCCTATCAGATCAAAGATAAATATTTTGAGGCAAAACCAACCTATAGGATAACGATTTGATGAATTGTATCCAATCATCATCAAGTAAAATCTTCTCACCTCAGCAGTGGTCAGACTCGTGTGGTAATGATTGGTTAATTTTCACCCTATCAGCGTCAAGTAAAATCTTCTCACCTCAGAGGTGATCAAACCCATGTGGTAATGAACACCCCAAATTTGGCTGAGAATTTGGAGTAATCCTATTATTAGTTATTACCTTTTTAAGCCATTTTTTGTTATAAACCATATTTTTCTGATAGCTAGAATTCCACTGAGAATCCGCCAAGGTCTTTTCGCCGTAGGTACTCATATTGTTGATAACCACAATATTATTTGAAGATTGGGTAGGAGAGGGGCCAATCATGGTAGCAGATTTGGGAGCTCTAGTACCTCCAACATTCTTTTCCTTAAATTGAGAAGGAAATGTCTGACAAAGCTAGTCTATCTAAAGTATAATATAAACTAAAACAAACACTTTAAAAAAGATGGGTTTGAACGGTTTTGTCCAAGTGGTTAGTAGTTTCAATCTGTAGCAGGGGGGTTGAAGGTTACCTAGTTATATCATTTATAGATACAATAATATATAAAATCTAAAAATAATTTTTTACTTTGAATTGATGAGTTGTTTGGTTTTAACTAAGTGGATAATGGTTATCTATATGTATCTATTTATGATGTAATTTTTATAGTATTAACTGTATCAGTGACCCAGTGCTATACCACCCCATATGGGGCTCTAGTAACTTCCAGCTTGAGGATTTTGCAGTAAATTCTCATGGTCAATGAAGTTTAAATTGGGTTATACTTTTACAATTGCAATTAATTACACATCTTTAACTAATAATTTAGATGTGATTAAAGATCTAAAATAACCCTTTACATTTCATAATGTGGTGAAGGTACTAAATCCTAGTTTCATCATGTGTTGAGGTATTAACAGCGCCTTGGGATTTACAATTATCAAACAATAGCATCCAGATGCCTGTGCTTTGCTATGTTACCATTTCTTAAATGTCGCACTGTGATGTCATCATTGCGTTTTGTCACTTGACTTTTACCATAAATTAGTAGACTAATCATATTGCAAAGAATTTACAAACAAGATAAATTAGTGTTTTAACCTTGATGACTTATTCAATGTGTCATGAGTCATCAAACAGAGTTAACTAAAACGTGTTGAATCTAACTAAAATTAATTAACTTAATTCTGCCATTAATTGTTTGGGGTATGGACAAATTAGATCCTTCAAGCTAGTAATATATTAATAGTTTGGCTGACATAATCCTAGCATTACAAGTTATTTGGATCTTGTAAACCTAAATTGTTCTAAAGTTAAGAATTATTCAATCAATTTAGTGTTCTGGCTAATTAGAGTACAGGAATTGCAGAAAACCTGGGCTTCTGTCAATATCAATATCACATTGATACAAAAACAAGGGTATGTACTACCCATCCAATAAACAAGTGTGCAATCTACCTGAAGCGCATGACCCTGCTAATAGCCCTAATGCTGAGTTTTTCAAACTAAAAAACAACAAATCAAAACTCATGGTCTCAAATTAAAGTTAAAATCAAAATTAATGTAGTATGCACTCACAGAATTAATCAAATAAGCCAATTATTTACTGAACCGTCTATCCAAAACCATTGGTCAGATCAAATCAACCAAATATTGTCAAACCTCTTAGCTGAAATAATGCCTATTTCTCATTAAGATCATAAGTAATTTTTATCTCATATATATGCCTTCTGATTTATATCTTATTATGCTTTTGAATAAAACTTACCTACATTGATTTTTCTTTTCCCTAGTATTATGTACCAAGTTTGGGTTAAATTAATTTGAGTAGTTTATGAGGATATGTTAACAATCACACTTATATGCTTAATCAGTATTTTATTTATAATGCTTGTATAAAGCCATCTCAATTAAACACTGTTAACTAAAAATTCAATTCAAAAAAGCTTGAACCTATGTTACAGCTATCCTGCCTGCTATTAATCATAGTTTTAATTGTGCTAATCCAATCAAATTGCTGCTGTTGCTCACAGTTTAATTAATCCAATCTAACCAAATACTTAAGTAATTTAACTATCTCAGCCATCTTTTTTATAAGGTAGATGACAAAATGCAATGATGAAATCACATCATGACTAAATAAAATGTAAAGAGCATCTCAAACATTGTCCAGCCACAGTACATATTCATTCACATAAAGTTTTTATCATTGTTGGGTATCCCCAAGATGCGCTCGCTGGTGCTAATGCTGAAGAACCCAAAAGTAGGCTGACTGCAAGGGGCTAGCGTCAGCCAAGAAGACAGGGGCAGCTCCATATGTGACAATGGATGAGACTCCATTCATCTAGATAAATTAAACTTAATAAAAATATAAGATAATATAGATCTTATGAACGGAAGTATTTATTAGAATAATATTTAGGGATTTATATAGGGTATTTGGGGACACGTACCTCAAGGATCTTTGTGGCCCCATCCAAGTAGGGTTTCTACTGGCCTTCTGGATTTCTCACTATTCTGACCATTACTTGGATCAAGCCACCCTCATGACCAGGTCAGGTGATATCCCAGGTCACATGTCTTAAGGGAAGAGAATGTACCATTTCATTATATTTGGTGTAATTTATACCAAGCCCCAAATTTGATATACTTGTAGTTCAGCTCTTATTATCAAATCTAATAAGCCATCTAGGATTTACACCTCTTGAATGGGGATATCAGTCCTTACCCTGGACAAGGCTTTCATCTATCCCAGAGAAAATTATGACAGAGCCCCCTCCAAGCCTTGTCTTAGGGGAGCAAGTTATGGCCTGAGGGTCGTAGGACACGAGTTCAGGGGCCTACAGATCCTCAGGCAAATGCAGACCAGGTTGGTGATAGTGCCTGGTGTGGTTAGGGTTTTAAGCTGGACATAAACATCATCTAAGGCCTTTTAGTTGACTCAGAGGTCTCAGGTGTAAATAGGGTTTGAAGCTAGACAAAAACATTGGCTAAGGCCCTCATAGTTGACTCAGAGGTCTCATTTATATTTAGGGTTTGAAGCTGGAGAAAAACATCAGCTAAGGCCTTCATAGTAATTTTGGATTGTCCTTTGGAAAAGGTGGCTTCAAGCTCTTTAATCCTCAATCCACTGCTATCTGAGCAATTTAGTTTTTTGTAGTGGCTGGTTTTGAGCTGCCATTTGGTTTTGATGTAATTCGCCTTGAGGTCAGTTAACTTCAGCCTAAGCTGCAAGTTGTCAATTGTGAGCATTTTGATCCGTTCAGTCTTGTCCTGGATTCTGACTGCAGGCCAACCAGCAGCCTTCGTTCCAGCATAATTTCTGACTTGGTGGCCTTTAACTCCGCCTCCATCTGTGCTATCCATTCACACGTCTCATGCATCATCTTAGCCATGCGGGCTACAGCCTCTTCTATCTTTTGGTCCATTTCAGTTGCCATTAAAATCTGGCATCAAGCGATCACCTATCCACCAGCAGATTCAGGTAAGGCTCAGGGAAAATTTTTTGACAGTGGGTAGCATGAGAGAGTGACACACGAGCTTGGAATATGACCAGGTGATGGTAGGGGGTGGCCCCCTGAAGTTTCAAATAGGGGGGCCTCTTTGAGTGATGACATGTTACCATCTTGGGATTGGGGTGAGCAAATCTCATTTGCAACCAAAAGCAAACTGTTCAACAGGGTTCAAAAGGGTGATGTGGAGTGGGCTGGAAGGTTGGCATTGGTAGCAGAGGTGACATTGGCCGGTTTCTCAGGCTTCTTTTCTTTGTGAATCTCATCTTCATTGGGATTGGTACTATCCTAATTGGAGAGTCAAACCGGGTATTCTAGTTTATTTATTTTAGTTATATTTGCCCTGCTCTCAGGAGGGGCACCATCAAAATCAGAAAGCAGTAGCATTGTCAGAAAGGTTTCAATGAGCTTCGCTTTTTCTTGACTTTTGTCTTCATTGGGATCAGCGCTATCCCAAACTGAGAGTCAAACTGGGTATTCTAGATTTTTAGACTTAGTGGTTTGAGGCCCAACCTTGGGAAAGGTGCCATCAAATTCAGAAAGCGGTAGCATTATGGAAAGGATACATTGAGCTTATTTTAAATGGGGCAAAAATAAGTCCCAGGTATTTTTCCTGATGTTCAAATTGCATCATCACACTGATTACATTTTAGGCTTTCTGCAAACTTATGAAGCTTGTCAAGATTGGAAATTAATTCTTGACTTTTCCCAACTTCAAGCGTGAGATTAATTTTATCCAAATAAAAATTAGGGTTAGTATTAAAAATAATTATTTTTGTTGAATCTTGAGCACTCAGATCATTTTGATTTTCGTTTTTTGTCTGAAGGATAAGTTGTAGCTTGGCCAATTCCTTTTGTGTTTTTCCCAAATCTGAAAGGTTTTTGAATATGACCCTTTCATCACAGTAGACAAATCCTAGCACCCAATAGTCATCCCGCTGGGTGATGTCCTCAAAAGCTTCTTCTCTCTGAGCATCCCACATCCTCTTGAACCATAATGCTTGGTCCCTGTAATACTTTATTGCCTTCATTAATCTTTTTATTTTATAATGCTGGCATTTTGGCTCAAGTTTATCCTTTTTTTGTTCTTTAGGCGTTTTTAACAGGTCCAGCATGGTTTTCAGCTAAAAGAGAGCTCAGAAGCAAATGAAGTCATTGGGGGCACACTAAAAGGATTTCCATGGAAATTTGGACCCAACTGTTATTGGGTCTTAGCCATTCCATCAGAGGTAAGTGAGAAGATCGGCGTCCAGCGTGCTCACAGTGGTTTCATCATCATCTAAGGTTAAGGGTTTCTCCTCAAGATGCACCAGGGAAGCCCCCCTGTAGTGAGCACCAGTTGTCAGGCTTCCCCAAGGTGCATTCGCAGGTGCTAATGCTGGGAAACAACAAATAGACTGAATGAAAGGTACTAGTGTCAGCCAAGAAGACAGGGGCAGCTCTGGATGTGACAATGGATGAGACTCCATTCATCTAGATAAATTAAACTTAATAAAAATATAAGATAATATAGATCTTATGAACGGAAGTATTTATTAGAATAATATTTAGGGATTTATATAGGGTGTTTGGGGACACGTACCTCAAGGATCTTTGTGGCCCCATCCAAGAAGGGTTTCTACTGGCCTTCTGGATTTCTCACTATTCTGACCCTTACTTGGATCAAGCCACCCTCATGACCAGGTCAGGTGATATCCCAGGTCACATGTCTTAAGAGAAGAGAATGTACCATTTCATTATATTTGGTGTAATTTATACCAAGCCCCAAATTTGATATACTTGTAGTTCAGCTCTTATTATCAAATCTAATAAGCCGTTTAGGATTTACACCCCTTGAATGGGGATATTGGTTCTTTCCCTGGACAAGGCTTTTACCTAACCCAGGGAAAATCCCAACAATTATAAAGCAAATCTTGATTTATATAATAAAAAAAGTTTGTTAATAGGTTCCTATCAGCTAAAATATTCATATTGGATTAAATCCGTACATTATGTGGTTTAAAAGTCAAGATAAAGATAGGCTTTTTGATATTAAAATCACAGTTTTTTCATATTCTTGTCAATTAATTACAAAAACCCTCACCTGTCTGAGAGCTTAACACCTAAGAGATATATACATACTAATTTTGTGTATATAAGTATTTTTTGTTTATGGGAAACATACTTTTTATAATTTACAAAACTAAATTGTTCTATATTAAACTTTTTTACCTTATTATTACCTGATATTATTGATAGGGATTAAAATTAGTTAAGTAGACTTTAGTGATTTAAAGTTTTTAGCTGTACTTATTTGTGAAGCTAAAAGCTCTTACAGACCACCACATTGCCCTATTATTCTGGAGTGGGAATGCTAAGACATTTCATGGCTATTCGAAGGGCTTAGAAGATTAGAAATTAGCAGGTCTAGACTTAAAAAATTAAAAAATCAAAAGGTTTAAATGCAAGAGATTTGCCAAGATTTTGAAAATCGAGTCAAAACAAAATTTTACACACTAACTAAAACTTAGAAAAAGTCACTCTAATACCTTGTTTACCTAATCAGCATTCTAGAAGAGGTCCTTGAAAAGGTTAATGATTTCAGAAGCCTTGGAGAATGGCAAGCAAGTGCCTAAACACTGTGAGGTCTGTAATGACCAAACCCCTCATCAGTAAAGGTAGCAACCAATAAATGTTAAAATTTTCAACTTTATTTCTAGGTTATAAATAGATATTTGTTAACCCCTAATACAATAAATAGAATTAAAGTTTTTTATTTGAGATATTTATCCGCTATCTAAGGGAGTATTGTTGAATTTTGGTTTCTGTTTCAGAGGCTGGTTCTTCTTCAGGTGTTGAATGCAGTTTCATGCGTCTAATTGTGTGATGACAATAGACAGGATGGTGTTGATAATTCTAGATTTAGCTTTTTGGTAGTACTCAAATCATATACCATGTAGTTTACTTGGACAATGGCACGCCGCCCTGGTCTTACTGATCCCAAGTAAATCCTTGTCTTATATAAAAAAGTATAATACTAAACGCAAAAAGTTTATAAGTTAAATTATAAACTAATCCAGTAGTTGAATGTTTTTATTAGTATCAACTTGTGGGTTATTTATAGGGTTTGATATTCACCACATCTTACCCATGACGTCTCATTTTCAATGGCACTTGGCCACATAAAATATTTGTAAGAACGTCTACAAATACTTTGACTCAGGGCATCCTGTTAGCCTCAGGGTTGGAGTAAACACTGTCATCATTCTCAAGGTGGAGCTTTGGAAATGTCTTCAAAATAGCTGAACTGATTCACTTTCACATGTAATTGGCAGCACATACCAAGGCGATTTGTATCACTAATTAGCAATTAATTTGATCAAAATCTCAACTGACATTAAAAAATAATTTTGACATAGACCAATAAAGCCCACGTGCCTGAGTCATAAAGTCCAAACTC
>JAKSZP010008648.1:0-33377 GCA_022478985.1 Massospora cicadina | reverse complement strand
TCAGTACTTATTACAGTCTAGCATAAGATGAAACTTGATCTATTCTAACTCTAAACTTAGACTGTACTATTTTTAACACTAGTGGTGCCCAACCCAAAAGGGGTAATCACCATGCATCTCAGACTGTACTATTAATCCCAAAATTATTTACATATGGTGTGCGCCTACCCACATAATAATCTTGATTTTCCTCTAGTACTTTTTTTTAGTACTAGATGGTCCTTTCCTCTAGTACTTTAATATCAATAAATTTTTACTTTTAGAGATAAATTATTCTTATGTTTAATTTAGTTTAAAGACCAATATTCTAGAACAAAATAGCATTGCACCTTTCTTTAATCAATAAAGCTTAGTCATCCAAGAATTAAAGGATAATATAAACCTCTATAGAAGATTAAGTTACAAATAAATTTAAGTTGTCAAACACAGGCACCTCCAATTACCTTACCTTTCTTTTTTTAGCACTAGTGGTTCCCAACCCAAAAGGGGGAGCCACAATGCATCTTTATTTGGGAATGAGCCAAATAGAGGGATTATTAGAATTAAAAAAATTCCTAATATAGCCACTAAGTTATCAACCTATGAAGCCATATCATAAGGCGAGGAAGCTTTAAGGAAACTTTTATCCAGCACCCGCTTTAGCTGGAAGACCATGGCAGACAACATAGGGGTTGGGGCATCAGTGACATGTGGCATAAGAAGGTATAATTGTGGGTTTTTTTCATTAATGGGGCCAGCGGTGTCCATCGCCTCAGGGTATTGAGCAAGTTGATGCTCAGCGAAAGTGATGAGAGCCAGCACACAAGTGAAATACTTGATGCGCTGGAAGGTTTGGGAATAATTGGGGTCAAGCAGAGAAGTTTTAGTCATGTCAATGCAAGTGTGACTCGCTCCAAAAGTGAGCTCCTCAATTTCTTATTTTGCATCCTCATCAAAATTGGAGGGAAAATTGGGATAGTAATACCCTCAACAAGGGGTTCCATCGCCCCATGAAGATGTTGGTGGAGGAGGGTGTTGGTGGGACCAATTATCTTACCTTTCATTTTTTTAGTACTAGATGGTCCCAACCCAAGGGGGGGATTCATACCTTTCATTTTCAGCTTGTTTAAAATAGCACTAAAGCTGAGAGTTACAATGACATATAGAGATATATGTAGTAATTCTTATGACTAGAAAATTAAGCTCATACATAATTATAAAAATAAAAATCAGAAGTTTACTTCATTTAAATAAAGTAGTGTAAATCTTTTTAAAAGATGATTTATTTTTATTGATAATCTAAGTTATATAGTTCTATAGTTATTGTGGTGACTAAAAGATTTAAGAAAACTTTACTTAACTACAAAATTTCATTAATATAACTGATCAAAAAATTATTAAATACATTATGTAACTTATTGTTGGAAATTGGCATTGCATCCAATAATAAAACGAGTCAAGTCCTTTAAAGCTCACATAGTCTAGGACAGATTTTTGGATTTCATAATGGGAACCAATATATATTGCTAGGACTTGCCCTGCATTAGAATTTTAAAAGTCCTTATAATTGAACTAAAATAATTAGATAAGATATATTGCAATGAAAGATATTCTATCATCAAATTGTTTATTAATATTTAAAGTATGAGAGAATTATCATAAATTAAGATTAAATTTTATTTTAAGGTTAAATAAATTAAAAAACATAAATTTTTTGATTTTATTTAACTGAGGAAAGCTGACCAGAGAATGGACATTACCAAAGCTCAAAGAGCTAAAAAATGAACAAACAGACCTACTCAAATAGAATGATTAACTTTACCCAAAAGGAGCAGGAGAAACACAACAGAACGAGAACACAACCAACCAGGTGGGACAGCAACGAGTCACTCATACCACCATGGTGGAAGGGGAAGGTGGATTGGGTGGCTTATCCTTGGAATCAGATTCCATATCAAAGGCAAGTGTGTGGGCCAAGGCGGAGAGCAATGGTGTGGGGTGATCAGCAAAATGGGGAGCTAGTTGGCTGATGGCCGTCTGTGTTGGGTTTTTGGGGGAGGAACTTCAACCCAAACCCTATTAACAGGGCCCCAAAGCCCCCAGAGAGTTAAAAGGCCATTGAGGCCCAAAGAAAAGCTAAAAATGGAAATGAAATTAGAGAAATGGTAAGTTTATTAAAAGGATCCTTGAGGTATTTATATGACCTTGAGGAATTGGGAAGGAAAAGAATCAGAAAGTTTTGGCATTAATTGCCAAAACGATCAAGAAAACAAATGAATAATTTACAAGGAATGGGCGCATCCTCAGCATAAGTTACCAGTGCGCCCAAAAAGGATAATTGATTGGGTGCAAGTGCCAATAGGGATTTTGCCATGACCCAATTGAGTGGTCAGCATCCTAAGCATTAGTCGCTGGTGCTGAATACAAATTTAAATAATAATTTAATTATTGGGGCCAGTCCCTGATACTTAAGATTGAGCTCAACTCAATTTAATGGGGAGCCCAATCTGGCATCCTCCCAAAGGTGGGTCATGACCCCTAGTTGGGGCTTCCCCAAATTAAGGGAGAATCCTGACAGTCTGGTTGTCAAACTTACCTGCGTCAAAAATTGCACCTAGGTATTTGGAAAAGCAGTCTTCTGCATGAAGATGGATGGAAGGAAGTTGGGATAATAAAGCTGTGGTGGCACAGGTGGTTTTTGTCTTGGCCTGCAAAGCAATAGCAACTTTCTTGATGGCGGCATTTTCTTGTTTGTAAAGGTTTAGGATGTTACTTCTACCCTGCAAGGATAAGGTCAGAGCAATAATGGGACAAGGGAGACCCTTGGCAAGTATTGCTACTGACAAGTCAGTTATCTCATGAATGTTGGTGTTATCTGGGATTTCAGCTGCAGCAACACCAAGCTGGTGGTCAGAGCGGAACACAGCAGCATTTTGTTGGGGGGTGTAAAAACGCAGAGGGATTTGAATGGGATGTTGATTCTGTATGAATTCTTCAATTTGGATATTTGAATCTTCAACAACGTTGCCCATTTCATCAGTTTCATCCAATGAAGTCCATGGATTCAAGTCATATTGGAAATTGGGTTGGTGAATTTATGGGCTGTGTCTGTTGATTGAGGAATAACGTGGGATCAACCCATTATCTATGCTGTCTCCTGAAACGGTTGAAGCGCATGTGTCACTGGAGATAGGAGGAGCCTGATTGGCTGCATTGGGCGCTGCATTGGCTGCAGGTTTTGGGGGAGGGGGAAGGATTATAACCCATGCCAGAAAGGCAGTGGAGTGTGTGGCGTATTGGGGGCCAGATGGAGGCAACGCAGATCCAGCGGACGCAGCAAGATAGGGGCATTTACACTTAGAGTTATCCAACTTAAATCAGGACAGACATATAGTCTTCCCACCCTCAACATGATCCCAGAATGGGTGGTCAGGGGCAGAGGGAATGATGGCGCAGGGGGAATTGACAAAGCAATTTTGTTGTAATTCAAGCCAATTGTGGCAAATGCCCAAGGCCCAGTGAGATAAGCGGCCCTTTGGGGACCACAAACTGAAGGATGGAGTTGGAGCCATACATGGCCAAGCCTTCCATCAGCTCCTGATGGAGCACCACAGGGGAAAGGTGAGTGGGCAACCCTGCAAATTGAACCACCATAGTGGTGTCAGTGGGAAGCTGGTGTGCATTGTGGGGATAGGGGTGCTCTGAAAAACAAGGGGAACAGTGGCTACAGTGGTGGCATCAGCTTCACAAGAAAATCCTAGATCAAAATACCCCTGATATGGTTGGAAATCTATAAACTTGGCTGGTAGCATCACTACCTGGGCCAAGTCAATAATGGCTTTTTCTGCATATGGGAATAATTTCCCATATTTGACCCAAAGGCTGAAATGCAGCTGAGATTGGGGGAGAATGAGTGGGCTGCAAGGCAATGCCTGGGCATGCGTCAGGTTTATGGCGAGATCCTTGGGCAGAATTAACTGACCTGATGTATTACTGGGACTGGATGAGCCAGTCCAAACATGTTTTCCAGTCAGACAGAAAACGCTGGGCGGAGTTTTGCTGCTGACCCACATGGGAGTAGCCAGCGGAGAATATGAGGTCATCAAGGAGCAAATGAGGGAGGTCAGCATAGGCTAGTTAGGCTCTTTTTTACTTTCTACTATTTAAGATTGCTCAAAAGTTACTGTCAGGGAAACAGCAAGTTAAATTTAGACCATCCTGCCAGCCTGAGTGTTTAAGCACCCAAATGGCAAACCCAAATGCCAGAGGCACTGCTGTTGGTACAACGGTTATGGAACTAGGAAGGAGCCCCACCAATAAATGTGTATGTGCCATAATCACATATAAACACCTAGTAAAATACTAGATAAACACGGCCATAAACCCCTGATGGATGTCGGAATACCTACGAAAAAGGCGGTTTGTTTTTCAACATAAAAAACTGGAATTGGGGAAAGAATTTTTATTGGAAAGATAAGGAAGAAAATCGACCAACAATTTTCTCCTTGCGAGGCAACTGATTTAATAGTGTTCAATTATAGTGAGTCCAAGCAGGGATTGGGTCCCTCAAATTTGACCTAACCTGGCAAATTTTGGGGATCAGGGAAGATAATCTCAACTGGAACTGACATCAAAGGATTTGGCAGCAGGCTGAGTCACTGTCAGTTCGACCTTGAATGTCTGACCTGAGGCTTGACTGCATTTCTGTCAGTTGGTGCAATGGCGTCTGGCCCAATGAGCAATGGGAATTCTCCAGGGCCACCCCACATAGGGTGGTCCCAATTGGTTGGAAATGGGTTTGGGATGCCCAACCCACCTGTGCCCTGTCACTGGGGTGTTCATTTGGTCAAATGAGTTATGTCATCCACAACTCCCAATTTTCTGTATAGGGGTTTCAATCTATTAACGATGGTTTCTGAAGATACCGCCTGCACATTGGGGATCATCTTCATTGATTTTGAGAGGGGGTTAGCATCAGCAATTGTACTGCTGGCTGAGTCAAAACTGCCCACAATTCTAGCTGATAATTCAATATTTGTCCCTTTTTGAGTATAAATTTTCTGATCGTCAGGCTTTGATCCCATCAGTTTCAGACCCTTTAACTCCAATTCGGTGATCTCAGTGCAGATTTCCTTAATCCAGCTGACAAGTTTGACCAAGGTGAGCGAGGGTACTGGGGGAGAAATCCAAAGAGGGAGGGCTGTTACCCAGCACTCGTCTACCACATGGGCGAGGTCACCCTGGGTGACGAGGGGTACAGCCACCCTCTTTGGCCCCTTTCTATTTGGAAATGGGAAGAGCGCCCAATCTACGCACAGGGGACATTCCCCTGGACTTATAGTTACTTCAAGCGAAAAGAGAAGATCATAAAATCTCGATAGTCAGGAATAATATAAGTTATGCAACAATTTTACTTAATCCCTTAAGTAGATCACTAGGAGAGCAATTTAGATTTGTTAACTTATTTGTTAGTTCATAATTTCAGTATAATTGACAACTATTACTTGTTGCTTTATTTAATAATTTTAGACCTAATATAACATAGGTCTAATGATATACTATATATGGATAAATATAAAAGTTAGTTGGTACTAACAATAAATAAATAACCAACAACAAGTTGAGACTTCATCCTTAGTAGGGAAAAACTCTAACTGTTATATACTATAACCAGTTACATCACATTAAATAGCTTTTTAGAACAAAAGAGCAAAATATGGGTTCATTTAGGATTTATCTCTATTATTAGTGATAAAATTTGAACTAAGCCTAACCACTAATATCCTTAGATTAAGCTTTCAAGCTTTTCTTTCCTGCAACAATCACTTTAGTTACTATGATTTGATTCGAACAGCAATTTTTGATAATCACACAGGAGAGATGGGCGATTTTATTAATAAATATAATACAACTGGGCGGGCGTCACATCAAGAGATGCACAAAACGGTGCACCCCAAGGGCAAGAAACGCCCTGGAGGGGGACCAGGAACCCAAGCCACCAAGAAACCACAAACTCAGACACTGTCCAGGTTTATTGTATTTACTATAAAACAAGATCAGTACATGTACATACAATGTAACCAACCCCTTTCAAAGGTGGAACACGGGCTCTGACTCTTCCTTGGGGATGAGTCCCCAACCCTGTGGGAGAAAACATGTGAGGCACAGCCCTCCCTTTTCCCCCACGTGGTATATGTCGCCATCAACAACATGGTCTGCAGCTGGATCAATATTGGTTTCAAAACAGCCAAAGAAGCAGTTGCCAGCAGCAAAAGTCTGCATCAAAATTGCCCTTCCCAAGGGCAAAAAAATAGTGCGCACCACGCACACCAGATGAAACAAAGCAAAAACTTTGTTCATCTCCTTCAACTCGCTCCTTACCAACCTTCCTCATAAGGTAATTGAGGAGGAGCACTGCAAAGGGCTCATAGCCTACAGAAAAATTATGCAACTCAAATTACAATGATTTCGCCTGATGCCAACCCTGTGCATAGGCAAAGCTATCGCCGTGATCAATCCCTTCCCCTGAAGTGGAAGATGACGTATCAAGAATCCCTTGCACAGCAGAGTTTCACTTTGCAGATGGGGGACAGTCATCTGCATTCTGAGTTACACCAGAACGTGCACCGCCTATATGCAACCACTGCGGTTCATTGGGACACAAGGAACACGCATGCCCCATGAAGGAGGGCTTAATGGAAGCAGACTACTGTGAGGAAGCCATGGATGAAAGTAACAAAAACTTCGACAGAATGACCAATGGCCACCACCCATTCCGCTGGGGTGAAGATGGACTTTACTCCATCGTGGACCCAGTTACATATAAACAATGCAAAGCGGCACAAAAATCCTGCAAGTGGGTAGTGGCCGAGGTGGCGGCGCACATGGAATCATCTATTGACCCCAGACAAATTCAAGAGGACATTTCAGATATACACCAAGACAACCAATCAGAACAATATGCCCAGGTTGAAAATTTTCACAGCAACTTGACTGAGTCGCCAGGTGACATCAATCATGCACACTTTGAGGAACAATTCAGCTGCAATATGGGCGAAAATGCGGTGCACAATTCTCAAAATTTAAACCCCAAAATTACAGAACCCAATCATCACCCTGCATTGAACCATCATGAGACACGTGCGGGAAAAGATAATGCAAATTCCAAAAACTGCAATTCCCGCGAAAAATTGGGTCAGATCAAGGGAACTGACATTGTCACTGAGAGAGTTGGAGTACAGACACGGAGCATGGCCAAAATGAGCCATGGTGGGGTAGGGCCATAGGGCCCTCCCAACTGCTCCTGAGGCTTCACGGGCACCTCAGTGTCAATAGGGATGCTAAACATCGCTGGAGCCAGGGCTCAACCATCCCAAGCCAAAAAGCTGGACTTCCTGCGAAAACCCCTTGTAGACATCTTGGCCATCCAAGAAACCTACTCTCTACAAGGGGAAGAAGGATTCTGATCAGTCAGGGTCTCACCATCACAATCAGTATGGATGTCTCACTGTGGGGTGATCATCTGAAATAACAAAAGGTTAAAAATCACAAACTCCTCATCATACCTTCATGGCTGCATCCTAGTAGTAACAATCACATGTCAAGAGGAAACAATATTGAAAGCATCCATCTATGCACTGTGCACCACAGTTGAGAGAAAACAATTTCTAATAACCGTTCCAACACTCACCCTCCCTCCAGATACCATCCTGCTGGGTGACTTTAACTGCTGGGATAACCCTGACACAGACCAATGGCCTAACCCCAAGGGGATACCCACCGGGGCACATTGAATTCCGCACAATGAAGGCATCCCTTGGCCTACAGGATGCCCTCCCCCCGGATCACCACTCCTTCTCCACATGGCATGGTCCAACATACGTGAGGGAGCGCTCATATCAATGAGCTGCATCGATCACATCCTTGTTCCACAATCCCAACAATCAAGAATTTCCAAATTTACAACAATAAAGTCAATTTTTCTGACCACTGACTTGTTTCAGTGCAGCTATCACCAACCTGAACCCACGCACAGGTGTCATCCTGGAGAAAGCTACACCCAGAAAACATAAAATTACCCAAAATATCTGACTGGGTCAAACACAAGGCCATGAACCCAGAATTTACAGCCCCATTCACTTCGGATCCCATCATAACCTGGGCAATTTTCAAAAAGGAACTAATCAACAAAAACTGACCTCTTGCATCACATAAGTACACCGCTGACACAGCCACAATCAGGCGTACCTTGGCAGAACTGGACCACCTTGTGCTAAACATCCTAAGGTCCAGTTATAGCCCCAACTGGGGACACAAATGGGCGAAAATATCTGCCCGACTAAACACCCTCATCTTTGATCACCAACACAATATCAAAGTATTGAACAAAGGTAGATTCATAAAGGAAGGCGAAACATGTTTGACATATTTCTTCTGCCAATTCCACTCCCACGGCAACCAGCCCACATGCACACAGGTCTGCAAGAATGATGGCACTGTGTCAACTGACCCTGAGGAGGTCAAGGCGGAAGTACACCACTATTACACCAAATTATACCGCGATATGATGATAGACCCACAAAAAATCACAAAATTTATACAAACTGCTGGAATACAAAGCACACCACCGGACTACAATATACTAAATCTAATTACATGGGAGGAGCTTTGGGATACAATCCACGGTGCACCACATAGGAAATGCCCAGGGCCTGATGGGATACCCTACAAATTTTACAAAAAATATTTTCAGCAAATTGCCCCCCTCCTATTGGCGTCTATGAACCAGTGCTTGTTGGAAACACGCCTCCTACCAGGTGGCCATGAATCATATGTCATAACCTTGTATAAAAAGGGTGACAAATTGGACCTGGCCAACTGGCGTCCAATCGCACTTTCTAATACTGATACAAAAATTTAACAAAAATTTTAGCAGCCAGATTAGGCGCAATAGCCTCTAAAGTCCTGTCACCCAACCAGTTTGGGTTTATACCAGGGCGCTCAATCTGGAACAACATATACCCTGTTGCAAACATATGTCATTCCAAAGCAACTGGTGCCCTGGTCTTCTTAGACCAGGAAAAGGCATATGACCGCGTTAGTTGGCCATACCTAAAGGAAAGCCTATACGCTTTCAAACTCCCACCCAGATTCATAAACTGGGCGATGCTCCTTACAGAATCTGCAACCATGGCTGTATGAAGCCCTGGCTTCCTAACTAACAAGATCACACCACACAGAGGGCTCAAACAAGGGGGCCCCCTCAGCCCACTGCTATACAATTTCAGTTTTGATCCACTCCTCCGCATAACTGAATCACACCCCATGGGCATGACTGCACAAGGCCAGCCAACAGTCAAGATACTGGCCCTTGCGGATGACTGCGTGGAAGGTATAGCTAACAACAATGATGCCTGGCAGCTGGAACGCACCCTAGAGGAATACTCCATGGTGAGCAACGCATCACTCAACAAAAGGAAAACATAAATCATTCTCTTATGCAAGTACACTAACAACTGGCTACAACACAGAACCTCATACCCCCATACAAAGGAAAACACCACTCATCTTACCCTTTGCATCACCTCCCACCACCACTCCTGTCCGCCACCTTGGGTTATGGCTGGAAACAGGGGGATATGCCAATGAGACAATGGAAAGCAACCTACTACAGCGGGTATCCAACCGCGTCGCCTCCCTCAAGGGAAGATCCCAGGACTAACGGGGTGAGTAACAGTTGCTAACTCACTCATCCCCCAATACTATGGTACCCTGCCCACACGATCGCCTTCTCACCCACCTTTATAACTTCAATCCGTGCGCTCATCCAGGGCTGGCTGTGGCCCAGATCCCATCCTTCCCATATGGATGGAAACACTCTTTGGCCCACGCTCAAGCAGAGGCATGGGACTAATAGATTTTGAGAGCCATGCCAACCGCATCCTGGGTACCTGGATAAAGGAAGTCCTTGCCCAGACCTCCTGCAACAACACTGGTTTAGGGCAGCAAGGACTAACTTCGCACAGGCGCTCAAATTAACCAACCCACATAGCCCACCCAGACTACTATCATACCTTGCTAAACACCCTACTGCAATGGGCCCACATGGAACCCCCCCTCACTTCAAATGCATCCTCCAAACCATCGCCACATGGGATGGACTGTAGAGAACACTGGCACTGTGCAGGGAAGGGGACGACCCATCCCCCACTTCAAATTAAGAAATCCATAAAAACACCCCCAGAGAGACATGCTTGCTATGACCCCAACCATTGCTAGAATCAAATACTTAGATGCATTAGACATCCCCTATGACTTAACCACACAGAAGACAGTGTGGAGAATGACACACCACCCACTCCTACAGCCAAGGGTAAGAGCCAACGCCTAGCGCTGTCTGAGAAGGACCTATAGGATGGCGGACCGCTCCAATTCCCTCCATGCAACCTGCGCAGTATGTGGAGGGGAGGGCTCCCTACATCACCGACTAGAAATATGCCCCCCAACCAAAGCCATATGGCAGGAAGTCGCGCGCCTGCTTAAGCTCCAAAACGATCAGGAATTTTCTATATCAAAGAGCCTCCTCGCACTCCAGATCAAGTTACCAATCCCATCTACCCTCCACTCCCTAATGATACCCATTGCAATGTGGACAATCCACACCATTGCCTTAGATGCGTTCAAGGGCATGGTCCCAACCATCCATGGGGTTATCAACAGGTTCCACGTCCACTTATTAGAGCACTTCCAAGCCTGGCTCTATGGATATATGAGGTTAAGGCAATAGGCGCTCATAGAATCGTGGTTCCTACTTTGGTTCCTTCGCACAGACCCCTTCCTTCACACCTGCTCCATAGCGGGGAAACCCCCTCAGAGTAGCGCACCAACCCCTCATACCTGGCAGTCCCGCTGGCAACAGGGGTAACTTGAGTACCCCGGGGTGCCCAATTTTATTTATCTTCATTTTCCACACATACTTGGTAATGCCCGTCCCCTGGTCAGCTTGCCTTGGATAAATAAAATATCTTAGATTAGATAAAATTAATATGCTGCCTAAAAAATACTTGCTTCTAGTTTATTTCTAAGAAATTTTAATATTAAGACTTAAAGAAACTATACTTTCATACATCCATTTATAATTTTTTGTTATTTACATTTGTAAAGCTAATTCAAATTTTTATATTAACAAGTAATTAACTTGACAAACCTTATAAAAAGGGTAACATATTATATTCTATATAGCCCATGAGCAGATGATATCAGGCCTATACCATGTTAAGAGATACAGACAGACTTATAATTATAAAAAGGTAAATATATGTTATATTAACCTTATTAAAGTTTATTAGCATCTCCCTTAATTATTACTCTAAAGTGATGGACACAGGCTTTGGTATATAGAGATATGGTTTAGATAATCAAAAAGACATTTTGATTAATTAGTTCATTAATTTTACTAAATTAATTATAAAAATATTTTAACTCCCAATGGTTAGACATAGAGTCTTTTTTGTTAATTTAGATGATTTAGATTTAGACTTAGGGGAGGATATCCCAGTGGTAGAATAGTGACTTCTACCGCTGCCTCCCCAAGTTTGTTTCCAGTATAGGAACTTTGGGTAGGGGACAATTATGACTTTGTTGGCGTTGCACACCAATGCCCCAAGCCGAGATAGCAAATAGCAAAAGCAGTCCATGGAGCTCCTGGCCTATCATATGCCACGCATGGAGGTTTTCCAGATTTTATCCTCCTTTCCCATTCTTTTGATTTCCCCTTAATTGGTGCATTATCATCCCCAGGTCAGCCCACCTCAAATAAAATAATTTTTTAGATGATTTAGACTTTGTACCATAGTAGATTATAAGTAAAGTAATCAAAGCAGTTATTTTCCTGCTTAGCATTCTAATTCGATACTCTCATTTAAAGTAACCCCCAAACCATATATCTAAGCCCTGGGGAGCGTCCCCTACGGCTAAACCTTGAAAATTTCCATTATGCATAAAGAAGGGGTGAAGAATGCAGCCAACCCTCTCATGTCCCTGGTCAATATAGAACATGTGGTGGACAAGAAGTGGGTGATGGCATGCCTTCTCAAGGTTGCCTCCTTTCCTCCTTACCTTACAACCCAAGAGTTGGTGCAGTGGATTGGGGTAAGTTTGGAGACGGAAGAAGTATAAAGCCACTAGTAGCAAAAAAGTGGTGAGCATCCATCTACCTCAATAGTCTCAGGTCCCAATAAAGTGACCATTCATATTGATAAATTGAGGCCTATATAATTGAGTTGTCTGCAGTACTTTTTAGGTTTGAAACACCACCAATGTGTTTCCCTTCCACTGGAAAAGGTAATCTCAACTCTAATAAAATTTGGGCGGTTTAAATCCCTTTATTATTGTTGGGACCTCACATATGTTGCCTGGCCATGGTCACAAGAAGTCACCCTTCAGACAAAGTATGCTGATCTGCCAAGCGGAATTACGCTGGGAGGAAAATTTGGTGGCAAATTTGAGTGAAATCCGGCTGTCTAGAACGAGATTAATCCAGGATCATAGAAAATCTTTGAATATCAATCTACCAGTACCAAATGGGATTACTTTACCCTTTGTCAAAGTAAATTTATCTATTTCTTAATCCCCCAGCTCTAAAATTATACTTCCCCGAAAATGCAGCAGTCAGTTATTTTTCTATTGTTTATTTTAATAAACAAGTTTTCTGTGTCAAATTTCCAGTTTGGAAAAATCAAATAGTTTATTTTCATATATTGGACCAAATTAGGATCAAAAACCTTGTATCATATCTATACCATTCAGTGTTCATTCCTTCTCTCCTCAAATGGGGATACTATTATAGTGGCCTCACGGAGTTGTCCTAAATTTTGGTTTCTGTTTGGCATCAGGTTGTGACCTTGATTTTGAAGTTTCTCTCTCCCCAATGGGTAAAGTTTCATGACCTTTTTTGTCATGGTTAAATGACATAATAGTGGGCACCAACCCCAAGGATAAGTCTGGGCGGCAGGAGGCTCAGATGGTGAAGCTTCAGGCCCTCCCTGACCTCAAGCACATGGTAGACCAACGCTGAGTACAAGCCAAATATGCCCAGGTTGGTACTAGTGAGGTGCCTAACGCCCAGCCCCTTGCGTCAGCCCAGGCGTTAAAACAGATGAGATATTCAATTAATGTGGACAGTTCAATTTGCTTGATTGAGGAATAGGGGTTCAAAACCTGTTCTATTTATGAAATTATGCGTTCAAGTAGAGTACAACTTCAATTGATTACTCAAGTGAAGACAATTTTGACATATTCTACCAATTCAGATGGAAGCGTTTGCCTATTGGTGAATTGGTGCTTGGGACCACTTTGGCAAACCCTGAATTTCCCTGAAGCTGTTTAAATTTGATTTTTGTGACCAACATTTCTTGTTGGTTGACTTTTTCCCAATAAACTTTCCCCATTTTCCCATTTTCTATTATGATATTTCTGACAATCCTGTGCATGGACCCCTTCCAGGAGGTCTCACGCCATGTTAACCATACCATTTTGAATATGATTAGTTTATCTCCTTGTGCACCATTGGGTCGCCCAGGTTCCCTCCAACCTGGGACTCTTACCCCTTCTTCCCTTGTGCACCGCATCACTTTTAGTTGGTTATTTTCTATTATGATCACACTTTTTTACTTAAGGTATTGTTGCTCCAGCACCCTCTGCTGGGCTCTAGTACTTTTTGTACTAATGGCTAGTTAACTGGCGTTGGCCCTGTGCACCAAGCACTAAAGCGCTGGGAACAGGAGAGTTATAGACACTCTCCTTACATTAGTCAACCAACCACTTAATTTTATGTGCATGAACTTTTTCCATCTGGGACTTTTCCAAAGTGCAAACAGTGGATGCCAGTTGTAGGCTTTGGCTGTGGTCAGCTGCACCGCTGTTTCCTCTTTTTCCTAAAGGTTGGAGAATCTTGGCGTTATTTTGGATGCCTCCAACTGGAAAGTACCCACCCTTCATGCTTGTACCTGGTGGATATGGACACTTCTAGGTCCAAAAGTTGCGATTCCCCAACTTTCCGCCAAAATTTATAAATCCAATTTAAACAAATGGGTTTTACTTTGACAGTGCATTCAGATGATGTCAGCGGAATTGACGCTGATAGGCCTGGGGGTGTTAGTCTTGGATAACGTCAGGCATTCCATTGCTATTATGGGAATAGGGTCGTTCACATCTAAAAACGCATTTTATGGCGGAAACCTAATATACCTCTGAACCATATTTGCTCTCTCATGGCTCAGATTTGGAATCTATTCCTGTGTATGGAATGACCTCAAAAAATCCCCGTTTGACCTCTTCCATGATTTGCAGCACACAGGAAGTTGAAAAGGAGCTGCGCTTACAATACAACAATGTTTATGCCCCTGATGAAGATATGGTGGGTTATGTGGCCTCAGTAGTAAGATTGGCCAAATATCCCTCTACATTCTTTGATTCAAACACATACCAGGGTGACATGTTAATTCCTGATGATGAGTTTGTTGGTGATTTTCTAGCGTTTTCTGCTTTAAATAAAGACCATTTATAGTATTTACTACTGAATAATACCCTTTCCTCCCCTTTAGGGAAATTCAGCACCACTATTCTGGTGGATAATGGCGCCACTGAAAACTTTATGGACCAGAGCCTAGTCAACTACCTTGGGCTGAGTTATTTGCCAAGTAGTATAATTAGAGGAGGGGCGTCCCAAGATATTCCCACTCTGAAGGTCGTTGGAACAGTGGACTATCAGGTTGGCAAGTACCACTTGTCCAATCACTTCCAAGCTATCAAAAACCTCTTGTACCCTATCATTTTGGGTGTGGAGTGGTGGCGGAATTATTATTAGAACAAACTTGAAAGAGAATACTCTATCCCTAACATAAAAGAATAGTCACACGTTAGTTATTCCTTTGTCTGAGGCTGAAGCCCAGGGAGACTTGCCCCACTGGCCCCACTTTCACACCCTTAGCCTTGCCTCTATGCTGAAGCCCACCATGGTGGTTCCCCTACCTTCTTATTTGGAGGGTTTGGAATCTTCCTTTGATGCAGCATCAGCTGATGCGCTACCTGATCATTCTGAGTATGAATGTGAATTCAAACTCACTGTGGATCTGGTGCAGATTTCTTCCCCTATTTATCCACTGACTGTCTGGGAAGAAGAGGCGTTAGATGTGTGGGTGAAAGTTCAGTTAGACAAAGGCGCGATTTTTCAGTGTACCTCCCCTGTATGCTCCCCACTTCTCTTTGTTGAGAAGGCTGATGGTACTCTACGCTTATATGTATACTATGGGAACCTCAACAACGTCACTGTACCAGATCTACATCCCATTCCTTTTATTCTCAGCTTACATGCTATGTGGAGAAGGCTAAGGTCTTTTCCAAGATAGACTGCCTCAATGCGTTCAATCAGATTCAGATTAAAAAGGGACAAAAGTGGTTAACCGCATTCTGTACCAGAAAAGGGATTTTCCAGTTTTTGGTCATGTCCTTTGGGCTTAAGAATGCCCCTGCCATCTTTCAACGCCGCATTGATGTAGCGTTGGGGGACTTGTTAGGGGTATGTGCGGTGGCCTACATGGATGATATCCTGGTCTTTTCTCCTGATCATGAGTCCCATGAGGTACACCTTTGCAAGTGATGGAGAGGTTAATGACATCCCGCCTTACGCTAAGATCAGCAAGTGTGAATTCTTCATGTCTAAAGTCACTTTTCTGGGCAACGTCGTGTTTGACCAAGGACACATGATAACTCCAGACAAGGAGAAGGCTATTCATGAGTGGCCCACCACCACCTTGATCAAGGAATCAAGGAGCGTTTTGGGGATGTGTACGTTCCTCAAGAAGTTCATGCCCAGGCTTTCTGAAGAGGCAGCACCCTTATATAAGGCTAGCGGTGCAAAGTTGCTTCAGTGGTCCCCCGTTTTGAAGGATGCTTTAAAAGCAGTGAAGTGCACCCTGTTGTCCACGTTGGTCCTTTGCCATGTCAACCCCAATAAAGAGTTCATTGTGTCTACTGATGCTTCCACCTTTGCCAAAGCGACTGCCTTGTTACAAGTAGGTGAAGATGAGACAGAGCATCTGGCGGGATATTTTTCTAGGAAAAGTCTCTTCCTGAGTTGAATTAAGCCATTTATTAAAAAGAGCTACTAGTAGTGGTGGAGGCGCTGACTTATTGGCGTCACCACTTGCATGGCTCCTCCCAACCTTTCCATGTATGTACAGATCACCGTGCCTTACTGTACTACCACGCCCCTCATGTCTTAACCCCACAGCAGACTCATTGGCATGAGACCCTTGTCCAATTTGCCTTTTCTTACAAGTTCACCAAGGGCAAGGATAATGGTTTGGCAGATGCTTTAAGCTTCAACCCTGCTTTAGCCCCTGATCGATAGGAGGTAGAGGTTCATAGCACCCATTTGATGATTCCATCGGGTAAGATTTAATCTCAACTTCCCGCTCCCACGGCCAACACGCCAGCGCTTGCACCTCTGAAAATGCGGAGGAATACAATATGTTCAGAAAGGTAATCTTTTCTCAGCCACTATCATCCAAATATACTATGATATTTGCTAAGAGCGCTTTGAATTGGGTGGACTTAACCGGGGGTTATCACGTAAAGGATGAGATGGTGCGGTTTCAGGGGCGCCTATGGGTTCCTGCTGGACCACTGCACCTGGAAATTATCCAGGACCATCATGATGGAATCACCATTGGCCATCCTGGGAAAGCAAAGACCTTGTAGTTGATATGACGCACCTACAATTGGAAGAGCTTGCCTGCTCAGGTGGGACGGTATTGTAAAGAGTGCCTAATCTGCAATCAAATGAAACCAATCATCAACCTTTAGCGGGGTTGTGTTACCAGTCCAAAAGGCTGAAGGGCCCTAAACTTCCCTATCAGTAGATTTCATTGTGGAGTTACCTCTCTCTGATGGTTATGATGCCATCATGGTGGTGGTGGATCATTTTGCAAAGGTCGCCCACTTCATTCCTTGAAGAATGACAATAACTGCGGCTGAGATGGCTAGGCTCTTTGTCACTCATGTGTATGTGCTACATGGGGTTCCTCAAGAAATTATCAATGACTGGGGACCCCAGTTTATATCCGTCTTTTGGGAAGAGTTGTGTAAGACTCTTCAGATTCGCCCCTGCCATTCAACTGCCTATAACCCCTCAATCAGATGGACAGACTGGATGAGTGAACCAGTGCTTGTGATAGTTTCTGCGGTGTTACATTGGCGCAGATCATTCAGATTGGGTTTTCACCTTCCTATGGCACAATTTAGTTACAACAACACTTTGCATTCTTTAATCAGTTGTTCCCCTTTTTTCACCAACCATGGCTTTAACCCAGCCTTTAACAAGGAGCCCATCTGTAGATCTAAGGTTGAAGCGGTGGTGGACTTTGCCAAGACTATCAAAAAGGTCCACCAGGGGGTTTCCACAAGTTTGGAGGCGTCAATGCAAGTGTATAAGAAGAATGCTGATGGTAAGCGCTGAGTGGGTCCAGCATACAAGGAAGGGTATCTTGTGATGCTTGATGCTCATAACATCCCTATCAAGCAGCCATGCAAGAAGCTGGGACCAAAGAGGATTGGCACTTACCACGTTGTTAGAAAGGTGGACCATGCCTCATACCAGTTAGATCTTCCCTCTTCATTTAAGATCTTCTCTGTCTTTTATGAAAGCAAATTGACGTTGTTCAAGGGCCTCCCACCAGAGACTTATGAGGCCTATCTTATGGATGGGGCGCCAGAGTGGGAAGTGGAGTAAATAGTAGCCTCCCGCCATGTTAAAAGAAGACTTGAGTACCTGGTATCTTGGAAGGGTTTTGACGCTGCAGAGAAAAGTTGAGTCCCAGCGCAGACTGTGTGCATGCCCAAGATCTGATTGAAGCCTTCCATAAGTGTTTCCCCCAGGCCGCTGGCTCTCAACCCAAACTGACCGTTGCCACAATGAAGTTGGCCCCAGCCCACATGAACTTTTTCCTAGCGCAAGCCCCTGGAGGGGGTTGAGCCCCATCAGGAGGAGATGGTAATGTCATTGTTAAATGACATGATAGTGGGCTCCAACCCCAAGGATAAGTCTGGGCGGCAGGAGGCCCAGATGGTGAAGCTTCAGGCCCTCCCTGACCTCAAGCACATGGTAGACCAACGCTGAGTACAAGCCAAATATGCCCAGGTTGGTACTAGTGAGATGCCTAATGCCCAGCCCCTTGCGTCAGCCCAGGCGTTAAAACAGATGAGATATTCAATTAATGTGGACAGTTCAATTTGCTTGATTGAGTAATAGGGGTTCAAAACCTGTTCTATTTATGAAATTATGCGTTCAAGTAGTGTACAACTTCAATTGATTACTCAAGTGAAGACAATTTTGACATATTCTACCAATTCAGATGGAAGCGTTTGCCTATTGGTGAATTGGTGCTTGGGACCACTTTGGCAAACCCTGAATTTCCCTGAAGCTGTTTAAATTTGATTTTTGTGACCAACATTTCTTGTTGGTTGACTTTTTCCCAATAAACTTTCCCCATTTTCCCATTTTCTATTATGATATTTCTGACAATCCTGTGCACGGACCCCTTCCAGGAGGTCTCACGCCATGTTAACCATACCATTTTGAATATGATTAGTTTATCTCCTTGTGCACCATTGGGTCGCCCAGGTTCCCTCCAACCTGGGACTCTTACCCTTCTTCCCTTGTGCACCACATCACTTTTAGTTGGTTATTTTCTATTATGATCACACTTTTCTACTTAAGGTATTATTTCTCCAGCACCCTCTGCTGGGCTTTAGTACTTTTTTACTAATGGCTAGTTCCCTGGCGTTGGCCCTGTGCACCAAGCACTAAAGCGCTGGGAATAGGAGAGTTATAGATACTCTCCTTACATTTTTGTGCAGTTGGCAACTCAGGTTGCCTGAGCGGATTTAGGGCTTTTTTGGGCCCAAAAGAAACAACTGTGGAAGAATCCACAGCTATCATTGTTACAATAGCTTTTGTTAGTTATTATGATGGTACCAGTGATCATTAGTTGCCACCCCTCAATTATTTCTCTCCCTGCAAGATATCAGGTTTTATAGATGGCTATAACTCCAGAATTTTTGTTTGTGCTCTGGGTATCTACCAACCCTGACTGGCAGGCTAGTTTCAAATCTATTAGTGGCTCTTTTGCAATATATATCATTTCTCATATGCTTATCTGTATATAGAAATTAATCATAATATTTCTTTTAGTATATTTTAAATCAATTTTAGAGCATAGAGCAACCAAATTTCTCTTAAAATTATAATAAATTTCAAAATATACCTGAATTGGCACCTTTGCTTAATATTATAAAAAACTTCTTAAGCTGACCTATAAACTAGATTAGACTACTTAGAATCTATTAAATAACAAAACCCAAATATTATACTTTTCTCCTATTGTAGTTGGTTATTGATCTTTTATCATTGATATCAACTATAGTTTTGATTAAATAAACATATCAAATTACATTGATTAATGTATGCTCAGCAGCATTTTGCCGTGTTATATAGGCTTTTTGGCTTAGTATAAACCTTAAATTGAACTGCTGAGTAACTTTTTTGCTCTAGTTTTATAGATCATCTTATTAATAAAGAGCTGAGTATTCTATAATATAGTTGTAAAAAGTAGACAAGGAGATTAAACCTAATAAATACACTCATTTATGTAATTTTAAAAGACCTGCTGATGTGGAATTTTGAAATTACAAGTAAAGTCCCAAAATCAAGATTTTTTATATAAAAGAGAAGACAATAGTATTTATTTAAGATCTAAAGCACCCTGCAGTTATATATAAAAGAATAAGACTGACATGAACTTTACTATATTAATTTTTTATTCCCTCCTCTGATGTTGCAAAGGTCTCAATTGATTTTACCTCTGGTATTGCACTAAAACTTGGTGTCAAGCTACATACAACTACACCTTAGAATACACAGAAGGTATAAATAAAGCCAAAGCTTATTTAAACAAAAATTGTGCAACTTTCATAAATCTAATAGATTTAAATTATCTCTTACATAGTAAATTGACAAAAAGGGATTTTAAATTATGTGCATTTATGATATTACACCATAAGATTAGAGCACATCCTTACTGATGCCTACAAGAGACATACAAGACAGATGACTCATTAAATGCAAACTTTAAGCTATGCATGGTTACAACACTGAAAAATTTCTAGTACATTATATAAGGAGCTGCCTACTAACTTAACTTTTTCACAACTTATATAGCCACCAATAAATAGTTTAGGTCTCTTCCACCTTCTATCCGGCAAATAACCTTCTTGCTTTATAATTTATACTTTAATTAAACACATCATAAGCAATAATCTATATATTGGCCCTGTAAACCACCTAATAAATATATTGAAGGCAGTTGATAATGAGATCTAATTTTTAAAAAATACAACTTGAAGTCTATACAAAAAATAAAAACAAGATAAACCCAAGCAAAGCTTGGGAAAAACGTTTTTGGACTTTTAAATCAACAAGCAACCAAAACTACCAACAGCTTACCAAAACCAATTAGTTTATCAAATTAACCAATCACTAAGCGCCTACTAAAACTAGCAAGCTTATTGATCAACCTAAAACCACCAACTGCTTGGCAAAACCTTTGAGACTACTGAATCTCTGAAAGACAAACTGCTCAATTATAATGAATTGTACTGACTACCATCAAAAATATATAGATTTCCACTTGTTACATATAAAACTATTATCTTGACTATGAAAATTTGATTTTAATGGATTATTATTTAGTTATCAGAGATTTTAAGTGAGCCAAATTTCTAAGCTCTAGCTAGTCTAAAAGGTGTGTAAAACAATCACAAGGTAACACTACAGACAGACAAACAGACGCCACAGAGAGTAGAGAAAAACATTTTTAATCTATTAACATAGTTATCTTGCAATAAAATTTTATACCAGTATAAAAAATATACAGTTGGATCCTCAAATAAAAAGGTTGGCCCACCTCGAATAAAAAAACAATATGCAGTTGGATCCTACTCTTATTGGTAGTTAATGCAGAGCTACAATGATACTCTCTAGTATGCCTAGTTACAGTAGCCATATCTCAATTAATCTAAGGCTCTAAGATTTATGGAAACATACACTATAATATTTTCTCTTAGCACTTGAGTTTAGATTTAGGCAACTCTATTTTATTTCCCTTTTTTAGCATAGCATATTTATCCCAAGGTCATTTCGCTTTGAAATGCTACAAAAATTATAACTTTATATAGTCAGATTACCAATATATAATCTTTGGCATTTATATTTAAAAATTTTATAACTATAAGAATGCCTTTTAAACTTGTCTACTCCACTTTTTTATTTTTGCTATGGGAGTTTGGATTATTATTGGTGCAATAATGATTTTTATCATACTTGTATAAAATATACATTAAAATCCAAATTTAGTCATTTATATTGCATATATATGTACCTTAAGTATTGAAATCAAAGGGATAGCAATCATCATTACAGATATCAAAAACAAAAAAGTTTTAAAGGCTAGAAAATGGAGATAAGGTACTAGTGCCTAGACCTAGCAGAAAGAGTCAGGCCAAGTTGAGATTGGATTTGACTTAAGGTCTTTATAGCTTCAGTCCTTGCTTTTCAGCACCCTTAAGAAGAATTATCCTTAAGAAGTCCTCACTACTACGCAAATCTGAATAAGCTTCTCGAAAAGACTGCAGACAGCTGGACAGGGCAACGGCAAGATCCCTTTTAAGATATGAAATATGCCGATTATAATAATTTTTAGCAACCTCTTGAATAGATTGGTCTGTTGCTAAGGCCATGAGCTGAATCAGGTTGGAAGTACCAGGGCGTGTTACAGGGCAGTAAGAAATAATAGGATCACTATCAGTGAAAGCACGGCAGATGTGTCTATCAATAGTAGTAGGGGATTCAATTATGTGGATAAAAGAGCGGGTGCTAGACCTTGACATCTTTGTGCAAGGATCAGACAAGGAATACACACATGGGGAAGAAGCTATAGAATCAAAACAAGTGCAATTTTAAGCTTAACTGTAGATGGCACAGGGTGGCACCAGCAAATGCGTAGAATGCATGCCATTGTACTGTTTGGCAAGCAGACGGGCATACTCCAAGTTTGGCGTTTGGTCATCCCCTATAGGCGTGTGGGTTGTGCTGCAATTTAATCCAATCCAAGCTTATGCAATTACCAATAAAGGAGCACATCCGCTGCCTGTAGTACAGGATACGTCAAGTTACTCAGCCCAAGGTGGCCATTTTGCCCTTTCAACGTAAGCAGTGGCTAAAGCGTATATTTACCTGAAGTTTCTGTACACTTTTGCTTCCAAAGTGGCAGCTGCTGAAGACCCTCATATGATGAGATGCAGTTGAGATACCAAGCTAGCTGGCAGTGCTCTGGAACCTTAACCAGGTTAGTTAGACGACCAACAACTTACCGCAGATTGACGAAATACCACCGTCTTATCCGGATCTATTCCAAGCGCCAGCAAAGATGCAGTTGTATCTAAGATGTGAGCGTCCAGACATGAAGAAGCTTCTTTGATGGAGACGCAACAGCACGTAGGTCTGCCACCATGTATATTAATTTCATTCCTGGGTACAAATGTATCTTTTTTTGAAGTTCCAACCACATCTTTAAGACCCCAAAGTAGTGACCCAGGTGTGGAACTCCTGGTTTAATAGCGGAAAATACTACGCTGCTGAATGAAAATTCTGGAGCGCTCTTTTCGGATCTTTTAATTCCGAGTTTCTCTACCAAAGAAATACCGTTAATAAATAGCAACGACACAATAAGCTCCTAATATTTAAGGTCGGTACAAATACAAGAGCGCAAGTTTGAAAATTGATTTAAACTTTTTAGACAGATCATTTCTACATCCTCACCCCAGGCCATAAATCAAAGCAAGTTTATGCCTGAACAAACCAACCCAGTCGAGGATATTAAAAAATAGCAATAAATTTCCTATCCATCAGTTATAATCACAACTGCAGGTTTAATATCGGGTTATAAAACCTTGTTGCATATTAGATTAATTATAGCGTTGGTAAAGAAACAGCTACGTTTAGGCTTATGTTGCACAATAATTCAGCTCCCTGATCATTTCAACCCGTAGACTTATTCAAGCTAAATTTGAAGCACTTTAATTTCTATACAACCGTATGGACAACGAAAAGCATGTTAACCCAAAGCATGTTTGATTGTCTACTTAAAAGATTAAAAAAGGTTTCTAAGATGTCTTTAGATAAAATAAGCCAAAAAACTTTTTAAATAACATATAGTTAACGTCCAGCCATTCGATTAAAGAGAAGATTTAAATGTCAAAAAAACACACAGTGAGGGTAAAGCACTTTCAATACTTTTCCAGGTTTAAAAGTTTATAGAAAAAGCTTAGAAACGTAAGTAAAATAGCAATTACTCATACAAACCTAAAGGTTAACTCTTTTTAACTTTAACATTTGCGACCTAAATAAAGCCAAATAAATTGCTAAACGAGTAAAGGGTAAAAAGAACCAGGCTATGGTTTTTAGTTAAACTTATAGAGAGGAGTTATTGCATAATCAGCTTACCCTTTTGAAACTTCGACATGGATTCCAATATAGTCTTGCATAGTTAAATCGTAATAAAACCATAACTAAAACTCTTAAAGTGAAACAAAAACTTTTTATTACAAATAATCTATATTAAGAATATCAATATTTATTGCAGCCAGATCTTAACATTAGCCTGCATCTACTTAAACACATTTACTGACGTACTGACTGACATCTGGAACCTTCGATTCTTTCAATTTATTTGGGCGAGTGGGTGAAAATTGGCGAATATTATCGAATAATTCACCAAATTGCTCACCTGAAACTAAACAAAAATCAATGCTGGAGTTTTAAGTAGATTTAACCCTTTGCACTCCGCTGTCCCCTCTCAGGGGACATCGTAATTCTAGCATCACTCGGATGTCCCCTCTCAGGGGACATTAAAGTTTATTAGTGATTACGGGGAATAACTTATTCCAGCACAACTTTTTGAGTAAACTTTAATGTCCCCTGAGAGGGGACATCCGAGTGATATGCTAGAATTACGATGTCCCCCGAGAGGGGACAGCGAAGTGCAAAGGGTTAAGAACCAGACCACCAGCCACGAGGGCAACAGCGAAGCCGTTAATCCGAGTGGCTCAAGGGTAGTACTGGCACAGCCTTTAAGCTGTCAGTGCGAGCTTATAAAACCAAGTAATGCCGAGTAACTCCGCTTGTTAATCTATAATAACAAAAGTAATTATGCATATGTGTGTGCGATGCCCAGTCAAAACTAAGCATGTTGAGGTTTAAAAATTTGGATATAGGTGGACGGGAGGGGTGCGTGTGCACTTCGAAGCCAGATTTTTAATTTTTATAGTAAAACTAGCCGATTTACCCGTGCTTCGCTAAGGTGTCTATAGAATTTAGATATTCAAATTTAATTTAGATTTTATATTATAGATAAACAGTACCCACTCAGCCAAATCTAATTCCTCAATCGAAGTAACCAAAAAGACCAACCACTCAGCTAAAACTAACTGAACTTATCAAATCAACCAATTACTACTCACCTCCAAAGCTAAACTGTATCCTATCGATTCGACCAAAGACCATCAACCACTCGGCCAAGGAAAATAAACTCATCGAATCAATCAAATAACACCAAACTGCTACCCGAAACATTTCTATATTTAAAATCATTATGTAAGGGACATCTTTTTTTAGTACTAGATGGTCCCTATGTAAGGGACATCTTCCAAACTACTAAATCAACTTCTACTTAAGTTGCCAAGTGTTTTATTAATTAGGTGAACCAAATAAGCAGGTTTTTTAAAATTATATAAAACTAACATCAAGATTCCCGTGCTTCGCTATAGTGTTTAAACTATCAGATAATCCATATTGATAACCACCAAACCGCTTAGCTAAAACCTTTGAACATACCAAATCAACCAATCACCAACTGCCTTGCAAAACTGAACTTAAAATCGAAACCAAAATCACCAACCACTTACTAACTAAAACCATAGAATATACCAAATCAACCAATTTCCATCCGCTTCGTACTCGTAAAATAAACCTAAACTCATCGGAACAACCAAAACCGCCAACCACTTACCAAAACCAACCAACTTATCGAATCAACCAATCACTAACTGTTTTATTTTTAGATCCGTTAAGTTTATTAATCAACCCAAATCCACCAACCACTTGAAAAAGCCATTAAACTAACGAATCAACCGAATATCAAACTTCTCAGTCTAACAATATACCGATTTCCAATAAAACATACAAGATTTTCACTTCTTACATATAAAACTTTTTGTTTTATTATAAAAATTAAAAATCTGGCTTCGAGGTGCACACGGACCCCCTCCCGTCCACTTATATCCAAATTTTCGAAGCTCTACATGCTGTAGTTTTGGCTGGGTATCACGCACATATATACACACTTGCTTTTATTAATATAGATAAACTGCGAAACCAACTTCTTAATTTGTATAGCTGCTTTATAGAGTTTATAAGGTATGACGCTTGATGAGCTGAGATCTAAATAATCCGAGAACCTGATAATATGCATTTATTAATTTGTTATGTCATAAAATATTAAGAATAACCATGCCTATCTATACCGGCTTGAAGAATAAAAACAAGTTTAATATGATTGATTAATGTTGAGGATATATTTTTGATCGACATAAATATAAAGACCTAGCGGAGTTACCCGTGCTTCGCTACGGTGTCTATAAAAGTAAAGATTTTCAATCTATTAATTTAGATTTTATATATAGTTAAGCAATAACTACTCGGCTAAATCTAATTGCTCAATCGAAGTAACCAAAAAGACCAACCACTCAGCTAAAACTAACTGAACTTATCAAATCAACCAATTACTACTCACCTCCAAAGCTAAACTGTATCCTATCGATTCAACCAAAGACCATCAACCACTCGGCCAAGGAAAATAAATATATCAAACCAATCAAATTCTAAATTATTTTAGTTTTTATATTGGTAGATAGCTATCAATAAGTTCAGAAACTATTAGACCTATTAAAAATTCAAACCTCCAACCACTTAGCTAAAATCAATAAAGCCTGCCAAATTAACTAAACCATCAATCACTTACCTGAAACTATTGAGCCTATCGAATCAACCAAAAAATAAACCACTACTCAGCAAAAACCAATTACGGAACTTACAACAGCCACAAACTACCAACCCCTTATCAAAAACCTATGAAAAAATCGAATTAAATGAATATGAAAATACCCAGCCAAATTGCTATATAATTATATTAGAAATATATGTTCTAGATCTTAAATAGAACTGATATTTAAATTTATATGATTATTTTAAATAATTACATATTAGCATTCCGTTCCCAAACTTTATAGAATACTTGTGCCAAGTTTGGTGATTTTTTGGTTATTTGCTCGAGATAATGCATCCGGTATAAATAAATAAACAGAATGATAGTTTTGTAAAGAAAAGTTTGGCTAATTCTTGTTGATACCCAGTTTAGCACAGATTTGTTTTTGGGCTTTAAGTTTACCTGATGATCCTAATCAATTCTTTTTAATATTTGTAGATGGTTATCGATAATATTAAAAAAATCAAATTATATTGAATCAATATAAAATTACCAAACCATTCAGTCATACCCAATTAAACCTATCGAATTAACTAAACCACTTGAAGCACCAATCCCCCGAACTGAGTTAGCGAATAGCAAAGGCGGTCCATGGAGTTCCTGGCCTATCATACGCCGCGCGTGGAGGTTTTCCGGATTTTATTCTCCTTTCCCATACATTCGATACTACCATCGAGAATATATAGGATTTTTACTTGATACATATAAAACTTTTTTTTAGATATAAAAATTAAAATTTTTGACAGATTATTGTATTGTCATTGAAGATATATAAGTGTGCCAAATTTATAAATTTTTTATTGACAATAAGTGTCTGAAATAGAGCTTGTAAGATTTAATTACAGACAGACAGACAGAATTGACAGTGAGTTTAAGAAAAGGGTATAAAAAGTGATTACGCCAGGATTCAAACTGACCTTTTATAGAGTTGAGGTTTAGAGCCAAAAGCTGAGCCAATTATGCTAGATTTTTTTTAAACTCTATACTTTATTAAATAAATTTAAGGGAAAGTAAGAGGGGAGGGTGGAATACAGGTGATTTGGCCAAGGGTAAAAAAGATCAGGGATTTGGGCCACTAGAGTTCTAGCACCTCCAACCATTGCTGATCGGCGATTGCCATCGCTAGCCATGGTTCTAGCAGCGGCAGGCTTACAGGCCATACTATTCTCAGATGATTAGTAGCTTCATCATGTGCAATGAGTGATCTGGCGGGGAAAGCCAAATGTGTGGCCTTATAACACCCAGGGATTATGCGTGAGAATTTTGAGATCCGGTGGAGCTGATCAGAGATAATCCAAATGGTCTTCAATACCAAACCTCTGTGATAGGGGCACTTGTTGCTCATAACCTTGGCAACGAGCACACAGTAAATTGCCCATACACAATAATGGTAAATGAAGGCTTGTAGTTAGATCAGAGCTGTTCTCAGGGTTTTTGTAAAGAACAGGTCCTGCGATAGATGTATACTCAGTGGCAAATGTTCACCTGATAGGATATATTGTATCATGGACCAGTATTTTTTGAACATGGCGTATTCATAATAGCAATATGCTATGTCTGCTTCCGGTTCAGCATATATGGGGCATTCTTTGTGCTGGTAATCCAGCCCACTGTGCTTGCCCGATTTGAATGCCTGATTAAGGATCTGCCATGTTACTGACTGCTGTTTGGCTGTAACCAAGTGGGAGTTTAGGCCCAAAATCAACTCCTTCATCAGGTAGTTGGTGTCATAGCCTTTGGTAGTCCAGTCATTAAGGATTCATGGGTGGGTGGGTGGATTGCACCCCAGTTTTGGGAGCTGATTATACTAGAGGAGGTATTTTTAAAATCAATTGGACTTTAGATTCAAAGTCTTGATTTAAATTAACTTACTAATTAGCCAAATGACCACTAACCACTTAACAATACTATATAAAATATTAAATCAAACAAATTTAAACTGCTCAGCTATAACAATATAGCAAATACCATCAAAGTTTATATAAAATTTTCACTTGTTATATATAAAACTTTTTATTTTACTATTAAAATAATATTTTTTAAAATTTATAAACCTTCTCAGGCATGCACATAACAACTCACCAAAGTTTCATCACAATTGGATAAATAGTATAGGAATGCATTTGGGATATACAGACAGATACACAGATATTCATTTTTATATATATAGATGATTAAAGTTTTACCTTATAGTAAAAAACTTAAGTGCATGATATATGCCTTATGGCTGAAGGTTGGTAGAAACTTTCTTAACATTTTATCTACTGTTATAATATGATACTATCATTGTGTTTTATCATTTTATTTTTAAAAGAATAATACCTGAGATGGTTAGATTACTTTAGCAATGATTTGATTAGCCTAACTAAAACTTTATATGACAGCAGGCAAGTAGCTGGTAGATAGATTCAAATTTATCTAATTTATATTAAATTAGGTAGCATTTTAGTTGAGGTGGTTTAGGAAATCATCTTATAAATAAATTATTATAAATACATGTTTATTTCAACACCTACTCCTAGACTATTTACCAATCTCAGATAAACTTAATAAAAAATATTCTATGAAATATATATAAAATTGTTCAGTTTACTTAATTAGTCTAAAGTTTCAGGTATAGTTTAGCAGTTTTTAGTTATAGTTTTTATTATTTAGTTGATTTTATTAGTCAATTATATGGTAAACTTTCAGACATCTATCTATATTACCTTATTTTATTTATTTGGTCAATTTAATTGGCTAGCCTAACTAAATTTACTGATCGCCATCTACAATAATTCATTTTATTTCTAATTGATTTTATTGGTCAACCTATACAAAAATCAATCCACACCCATAATCATTTAGGCTCATCAGTTATGATCTCATACTTGAACATATCCCCCAGCCATAGGACATATATCATGTCAAAAACAGTTTTATAAGTAAGTAGTGAAAATTTTATCTGTTTTAATGGAGATCTATATTGTTATGGCTGAGCATTTTGATATTCGGTTGATTCAATAGTTTAAATAGTTTTGGTGAGCAGTTGGTAGTTTTAGGTTGATAAGCTTGATGGCTTTAGTAAGCAGTTAGTGATTGGTTGATTTGATACATTAATTGATTTTGGTAAGTGGTTGGTGGTTTTTGGTTGGTTGATTTAAGAGTTCAACAATTGACTTTGGCTGGGTGGTAGCTGGATTTAGGTTGATTAAATGGGCTCAATGGTTTCAGATAAATGGTTGATATTTTAATTCAATAGGTTTAATTGGTTTTAGCTGAATGGTTAGTAAATTTATATTGATTCAATAGAATATGATTCATAATTTTATAAATAGCTGACTACCAATATAAATAGGAGTTGATTAGTATCATCTGATAAACTTTAAACCCACAAACAAATCCATCCTAAACTAGGCATCAACAAGAATTAGGCTAAATTTTCTTTACAAAAGTATCATTCTGTTTATCTATCTGTAATGTATATAAAAGACACTATTAATCAAGGTTTCTCTTAAATTACAAAAGCTAGGAATTTGAGATTTGGTATGGAGGTTCTTGCAAGTCCTGGGGAACGTCCCCTGTGCATAGATTGGGCTCTTTTCCCATTTCCAAGTAAGAAGGTACCAAAGAGGGTGGCAGTACCCCTTGTCATCCAGGGCAACCTCACCCACATGGTAGACAAGGTTGGGTAACAGCCCTTTCTCTTCAGATTCCTCCCCTGGTGCCCACCTTCACCTTGGCAGAACTATTACATTTGATTGGGGAAATTTGTGATAAGATTTCCAAAATGAAGTCATTTGGTCCAAAATTGAGTGGGAACATGCCCAATGATCAGATCCCATATAGTCAAAAAGGGACAAAGACTGATTTATCAGCCAGAATTGCTGAAGGTTTTGATTCAACTAACACCATGATTGCAAAAATTAACCCCCTCCCAAAGTCGTCAGGATGATCCCTGACATGCAGGTAGTAGCATCAGATACCATCAATGAGGGTTTGAAGCTCCCTGCCAGAAAATCAGGTGTTGTGGCCAATGCAATACTTTTGACTGAACAAACAGCCCAGCGACCAGGCACAGGTGGGTTGGGCATCCTGAACCTGTTCCCAACCAATTGGGACTGCCCCTATGTGGGGTGGCCTTGGGGGATTCCTGCTGCTCGTCAGTCTAAATACCGTTACACCAACTGTCACAAATGTAGCTGAGCCTCAGTTTGGACGTTTGAGGTCAAACTGACAGTGACTCAGCCTGCCACTGAATCCTTTGATATCAGTTCCCAGTGAACTTATCTGCCCTCATTCCCAAATAGCTCCCTGGTTAGGTCAAAATTGAGGGTCTCAATCCCTTCTTGTCCCCACATCAATTGACCACTATTTAATCAGTTGCATCGCACTGAGAAAATTGTTAGTCAATTTTCTTACTTTCCTTTACAATAAAATTTGCCTCAAAAACTATCAATTTTATTGATATCCTTCTGGCTGCATTCCCAATGGCTATTCTCTGGTGGCCCATCAGCCTGCATACCAGATGGGATCTACCAGTGCTAATGGTCACTATATCCCCACCATCATAAGCTGGATTCAGCAAGCTAGATACTTCTGGAAATTTAACCCTGTCATTATGAACTTTGCCAACATTATACTGGGATCTTGTGGCCATATATCCACCATCTTCAGGAAAGGATCTTCCCCCTTGTCTCCTCAGTGGATTTAACCCTGACTACCAGTGACCTTATCAAAACTATACATGTGGTACCACCCCCTGCAGTAAGACCTCCAGGGTTTGAGGTGGCCTCAATTTGGTTCATCCTCAGGTTGCTCTTCACTATTGTCTTACTTCAACAATTTATCATTTCCCAATGCCCAGCTCCATACAACGTCATTTGTGCGGCAATGCCTCTGGCATTCTGGCTTGCTTTTTGGGTGCTTATGCATCCCAACTGGAAGGCTGGTCTAAACTTTTTCTGTCATTTCTATGACAGTTCTGTTCAAAATTTGTAGTTCCACTAAGAAACCATTTATTTTTATGATTTTTGAGTATGTTTAAAATACAAAAGCAATTTAAAATTCATTTTAAAAAATCAAGTATAATAAAAATAATCTAAATTTAAGAAAGTTTTACAAAAAGTTCCTAAAAACCAACAAACCTATATCTTGTCAGACATTTATCCTCTCAGCCATAGAGGAAGAATGTCTTGGGTCAAACTCAACTGAAACGGGGAAATGTCAGCCATTTATGATTCTGTGGTGACCTGAAAAGCAACTTGATCTATAGTAATGATTTGGTGAATTATTCAATAATATTTGTCAATTTTCATAATTCGCCCAAGTAGATTGAACCCATCAGGCTCAATAATTTCATATTTGATAAGATTCACTAATTCTCACCCACTCACCCAAATAGATTGACCATATCAGACTTGAAGGTTTCAAGTGTCAGTCAGTCAGTACATAGGTACATCAATGAAATTTTTTATTAAGTAGACGATTTTGAGGATATTAGCCAAAAGAATCTGGCCAATTCTCAGCGGAACCCTGTTAATTGGGGTAACATCATTTTGAAATCTGCATGGGCATTTAATGTAAAATAAAGCAGTCAGATTACTCTGACCTCACAATGGACCATGGGGCAACAAGCATAGACATGTCCCCCACCACTACCAGGTCCTTCCAAGCACCTACGCGGGGATCACCCCCTTTTATAGGTATGGCAAAGGTCACCCAAGGTGAAAATATTTTATCCAACAGTGATTGGGTAAAATATATTAAAACATTACCACACGGGTGCATTCTGCCCTGTATCCCCATCCCAAATATCAGTTCACCAAAAAAGAATACAAATATTTTAAGATCTGATAGAAGCGTTTCTAATACTTCCTAATTTGAATGCATTGAAGCTATTCAAAACTATTCTCAAATTCCCCCTGACTCTCAAAACAGTTTAAATACTGAATGATCAGATATTGAAAGGGATCAAGTCTCTTTTACCTCTGTGCAGCACAAATAAACCTCTAAAACCCATATTTTATTAGGTTTTTTAGTTTAAATAATTTGTTATTCTTATGGTATCCACCCCATTGTTGGATTTTGGGAAATTAAGCACCAAGAGAGCATTAAAAAACCTAAAATCCAACAAGTAGTGCTCACTACAGGGGCTACCTGTATACTACCAAAATGACTACAAATCTGGAACCCAGGCTAGCTGCATTAAAAACCAATTAGCCAGTGCTTTGTCTTGCCTCAAAAGGCTTGAGAAGCACTCTTCCCAAATCCCTATTATTTGTAAACCTCCATTCTGAGACAAGTTCATTCATGGTGAGGCCAGTATTGCCTCCTTTCTTCATGTTTTTGAAACTGCAATGGAAGGAGCAACTGACCACCAAAAACCAGGTATATCCTTCACTGTTTGAATCAGATGGCTCAGGAGATCATGTTTTCTCAAATGGCCACAATTACCATCTGGGTGGAGGTCAAACAAGCACTGATTGATGATTTTAGTTCAAAACAGAGATTACAACGGCAAAATCAGGCCTTTATGTGCCTTAGCCTGCAAGTGGGTGAATTAATACTCTCATTTGTTGAGCATTTCTATAGAAAAGCTTAACCTCTGTTGTTGGCTAAACTGCTCCCTCCAGATGATGCTATTGCAGCTATTATGGCTAGCTTGGCATCTTACCCCTTGTCAGGCCACCAGGGAGAAATCATTGGCAGCGTGTTTATCTGAAGGCAGGGATTTGAAGCTTGCAGACTTATATGAGACGTTCTCCATTAGAGTAAAGTAAAATAAACTAAAGGGTATATTCTGCTGAAAAGTACTTTATTTAGAGTAATCAAGCACTATTTATAGTGCTTCAAAATGTAAGAATAGGGATTTTAAGGGTAGTGTCATGGGACTTGTAGGAAATTCCCAATACCGGTTTAGGTGGGAATAGATAAAAGTGTGGATTGAGGTTAAATAACAACTTGAAAAGTAAATATTTCCCAAATTTGACATTATTTACTCAAAGCCCTGAATATAGTATTTTAATTAAATTGAACTTTATTCTCAAAATTATTAGGCCATTTGAGAATTGGACCCTTCAGATTAATATATTAAGCTTCCCCCTGGATAAGGCTTTCACTTAATCCAGGGAGATTCCCGACACCCCACTTTAGCAATTTATATCTCTTCAGTCAAGCATACCTTCTAAACTGTACGGG